>JAOWMA010000451.1:15521-33368 GCA_025962755.1 Colletotrichum tropicicola
CCCCCCCCCCCCCCCCCCCCCCCCCCCCCCCCCCCCCCCCCCCCCCCCCCCCCCCCCCCCCCCCCGAATCACAAAATAAACAACAAAAACACGCAGCAGGAGCCTGATCGAGCAGAGGCAGACACCGCACTCCTAATGGGGAACTGTCCAAGAAAAGCGAACACGGCTTGAACGAAAAACAAGACGCAATGCATTGTATTTCCCATTCCCTGAACCAAGCATTCTCCGAACAAATGTATGTACAACAAGTTTTGCACGATTGCCGTCGCCTGTCACCCCGATTTCCGTGTCTGATGGCCTTTCCGCATGAGGACCAAACCTCCCATGTTCCCCCCAAAAACCCCAAAACGAAGAGAGGACAAGGCGACGGCAAGAGACCATACCCGCGAGAAGGCCGTGCCTGAAGGCGCGCAACACCAAAGGATCCCATGTCTAGCCAGCCCAGGGGAAAGACAGAGTCAAACGAACTCCAGCCAAACCGTCCGCTTTCGTGATATCCTTGACCTCTTACTCCATGCGCCGTTCGTGAGACGAGAGTACGAAGTTCCCATGCACTGAAAAAATTTTATAACCGACAAAAATAGCAGCAAAAAAACAGCTGCCAGTATCTGACAACTGAGTCTGAACAATGTGACCCAGCAAAACAAGTAGTAAAACCAATCATCCTTGCCCACAAGCCCGCGTGGGGTGTTGTTGCTTTTGAAGGTTGGGCCTCAAGAAGCGCGACGAGAGGATGCAGTTTGTTGCACAATTAAGGTGCGGGTCGTCGATCTATGCATTCGTAACAGTGGCCGTAAACGCTGATGCTCATCCAACTGCCCCGGTCCACGATATGTTGCAAAACCGGAGCCTGTTTCAAGACAGACAAAGAGCGTCTGTGTCGCTAGTAGTTGTCGTCTTCGGGATAGTTGTCCTCCTCGTCCTGAGTGGAGATCTGGTCCAGGGAGAGGTGAGGATCGACAATGCCGAAATGAACCGCACTCTTTTTGGCCCATTGGCGCGTGAGGATTGAGGCTGCGGTCTGTCAGATTGGCAATTGGAGATAGCAGATCGAAAGCAGCTTACCCTTGAGAAACTTCTTGCTGGCATACTTCTTAAAGAAGGCCTCGTGGACAACCGGGCGGGCCAAGTAGTCAACCATGAGGCGAACAACCGGTTCAATCTCTTCCTCGTTGTAGCCGGCGTAGAAAGCGATGGTAGCGTCCTGTGAAAAAAAATCAGCAAATACCGCCGAATTACAAGATATTGCGTTTACATACCCAATCACCGCGGTCGAGGATCAAGCGAGCCAGGTACATAGCACCGGCCGCAACGTGGCTCGGGCGGTAAGCCATAAACCGATGGTCCAAGAGGCTAATCTCCATAAGATACTTGCCAATGGTACGGCACTGGATATCGTAGTTGTCGGCCTTGCTGATGCGGCGAAGGAAGTTCATGGGGTTAGGGTAACTCAGGTCGTAGTTCAAAGTACCCAAAACGAACCGCTCAGCGCTGAGAATTTCAGCCTCGCTGAATCCGTCGTCAGCGACGTGACGGAAATTGGCGACGTGAGGCGACAGAACCTCTTCGTACTTGGAGGCAATGAACATGGCGGTGATACCGACAAGCTGAAGGCGGTCGAGCTGCACGACCTTCTCGGAGAGGAAACGGTCAATAATGTTGATAGCCAAGAACAGCGTCTCAGGAAGGAGGTGGAAGCGAGTGTGAACCTCGATCAACCAGTCCACAAGAATTCCACGTGTCTTCCACTCCAGGTCGTCCTGGTGCTCCATGTAGTTGGGGTTGGGGATGGAATTGCATTCCAGATCGCGGAGGTACTCAAAGATTTCGTTGGCGTACTCGGCCACCATCAAGGGATCGTCCAGGTCCTCCTCGTCGAGGTTATTGACACCCTCGGGGTACTGGATGGGGTCCTTCGGGGCAGGTTCGGCTACAGTAGGAGGCTTGGCGGATACGGGCTCTTCCTCCTTGGGTTGACGATGAGGCTTCTTTCGCACGGGCTCGCCCTCAGAGGCAGGCTCCTCCTTGGTAGTGACCTTCGCGTTCAAAGGCGCCGCCTTCCGCTTCTCTCTTGCACCAACGACACCGGATCCCGGGGCACGCTCGACCCTGGGCTTCTTGTTGGCTTCCTTGGGTTGCAGAGCAGATCTGCTGGTAGCGGTACGTGACTGATTCTTGGTGACACCGGTGGGCTGAGCAGCCTTTGATGCGAAGCCAACCTTTCCAGCTGCCTTCTTTCCCTCAACACCATCCGACTTGTTCACATTGCTCACATCGCCGAGGGCATTGCGCTTCCGTTGACCTGCTGAAGGGTTCGCGTTGGCAGCGGACTTCTTCGTGGCGAGGGCCTTTCCCGGCACAGCAAGCTCATCAACGCCCAGCGCAGCTGCCTTGGCACGCGTCATGCGCATTGATCCGCTGTTCTCGTCGTTCTCGTTGGATACGAGGCGTGTTGCACGCGTCGGGCGGGTTTGCTACAGGGGACTGTAAGCGAGATGGCGACGCGAATGGTGCCAACCAAAGCTGCAGGCGCGGAGACACAGGGGAGCGAAGGGAAGAGAGATGAGGCAAAGACTTACGGGAGGCATCTCGACAACCAGGTATTTGACGACAAAGGGTCTACAGTGTAGGAATCTAGGAGGGAACGGTCAGTATCAGACGCGTCAACGGCAGCGAACCGCCACTGAGGTCAGGCCCCAGCGGAGACATACGCAGAGTTAATGATAGGAGAAGCGCCACGGAAGGTTGGGCGGAAAAGTTGCTCAGGTAGAGAGGAGGCTGCATGGGAAGAAAGAGAGGAACGGGGCTCAAGACATGCGCACCTTGGGAATGATGATGACGGGCGACTCGAACGCGGACAAAATGTTTGCTCTGGTTCGACGCCAAACACGGGTGGCTATGGGGAGTAGTTAGTCGCGTTCCCGAGGCCAATTGCGGCAAAAGCAGTCGTCCTAGGGCGATGTAGAAGATCGGATAGAGTATCGCGAGGGCGCAAAGGCGGTTCAGGTTTGGGGAGTCGGGAAAATTGAGGTTGTTTATGTGGGAAGGGGAGTTTGGGAGGACGATGGGATGTGTGTTTTTGCTAGGTAGTGGGAACGGAGGACGTGATGTGGTATGTGGTGGGTATTGTGAACGGGGTGCCAGGGTACGTACCTCTGGATCGCGGCTCGCGCTGGCCCTGGTCTGGTCACCACAGTAGCGTAGCGTTGCTAAGCGGAGGCGCGAACGACGGACAGGGAGTGGCTTCTTGACTCTCGCTAAGCGGAAAGTCGCGCGCGTCTTTGTCGTGACGGGATGACGGAGGTAGTGGTCGCGACTGGGTCGGGTTGGAGATGCGCACAGGAAAAGAGAGGGAATGAAGAGCCAAACTTTAGATGCGTGTTTATATGTATGTGTGGGTGTGGGTGTTTGCGAGCGGGTGAGAGAGAGAGGAGGGAAAAAGCAGTGAATCGGGCGGCTACTGCTGAATGAATTGTGTGTATATTTGACAGTGATGTGATGAAGGCGTGGGATGGCTGGTACAGGTATCGTGGGTGTAGCTTGTAAGGCACTTCAAAGACGGGCAGGCTACAAGGCAAACAGCCAGTCAGTCGGAGATGGTGGTGGCTTAAGAAGACGACTGTTGGAAGGGAGGTCGTGGTGCCAAGCGAGAAGGTACGCGACTGCTTCCTGGCTGCACGCGAAGACCTGACGGCACGCAGAAGAAAAGACGGCCGGAAAATGGGGACTTACCCCGGTCACAATAGCAATCAACACTGGCAACCGCCGGGCAACCACCGCATCATTGGCTGCCAGCCAACTAGTAGGCAGTCACGCTTTCACGCTCCCCACGGCCCAGCTGCATTGGGGGGTCGTGTCGAGGTAAGGTAGGTAGGTACCCGAGGTAAGGTACCTTACCTTATGCCCGGATAGCTGGCCTGAGGGCTGAGGCTCAAGTGTCACCGCACCGCCACCGCCCGAGCAAACTTCCCGCCCGTGGCTGAAGCTTTGATACCCCGGCTCGGCATCGGCAGAATTATTATTTCCAAAGGCTCACGAAATCTGCACTCGGCTCAGCCAGTCTCCTGCGGCCTACAATTGAAGGCATTCCCGCCCACGCCACCACACAAGGTCTTGCTCCGAAACCACGTCCTACTCTGTGTCATCTCTGGGCACCGTCGATTTCAATTGGTGACGCAGGATTCATATCTGCATCTCCGGCGTTGTCGAATCCTTCCAGATCGCCTTCTCCGCTGCCTCCTCCTCCGCGCCATGTCGCGCTAGCTGGCCTTTCCTAAAAACCAACCAAGAACTCGACCGGCAGAGGGTCCCTAGACCTTCTCCAAACTCGAGATCGATCCGTCACCGATATGCCAACATCGCGAATGCTGCTGCCACCACCGCGGATGTTGCTGCCAGCTCAGGGGAGCCGCGCGAGCCTGATGGCCTCGCTGGCCCTTCGCGCGTTGCCCCTCAGACGGTATGCTACCGTCAGACAATCTCCCGCCACGGCCTCCTCCTCCGAGGTTCCCACCCCGCCCACGCCCGCCAGCCAGTTTGCGGCGCCCGGAGCTGCCCCCGAGAAGTCTACCAGAGACTCCATCGTCATGCGCACCTACAAGCCGCGAACCCCCGGTGTGCGACACTTGAAGCGCCCCATCAACGATCACCTTTGGAAGGGTCGCCCTTTCCTGCCCTTGACCTTTCCCAAGAAGGGTCAAAGTAAGGGAGGCCGAAACAACTCTGGAAGAATTACCGTCAGACATCGCGGAGGTGGTGCTAAGAGGAGGATACGCACCGTCGACTTCGATCGCTGGCCGCAGGGCCCGCATCTCGTCGACCGCATCGAGCATGATCCTGGCCGCAGCGCTCATATCGCCTTGCTCACGAACCAACTGACCGGTAAAAAGAGCTATATCGTAGCCGCGGAGGGCATGCGCGCTGGTGACTTCGTTCACAGTTACCGCTCCGGCATTCCCAAGGATCTTTTGGACAGTATGGGTGGTGTCGTCGATCCTGGTATTCTGGCTGCCAAGACGGCTTGGAGAGGCAATTGCCTGCCCATGCACATGATCCCTATCGGCACGGTCGTCTACAACGTCGGTTCGAGAGCAAAGGGCGGCGCTGTGTTCTGTCGTAGCGCCGGCACATACGCGATTGTGGTTTCCAAGGAGGAAGAGACCAGGGACGACGGTACCAAGGTCATGACGGGCAAATACGTCAATGTCCGTCTGCAGAGTGGTGAAATCCGACGAGTTAGCAAGGACGCCTGTGCGACGATTGGCGTTGCCAGCAACCCACACCACCAGTACAGGCAGCTGGGTAAGGCCGGAAGAAGCCGCTGGCTCAACATCCGCCCGACGGTTCGTGGTGTCGCCATGAACTCTGGTATGTGACGTCCTTTTGGAGGCTTCCAAGTTGCATGTGCTAACAATGGTGCCCCGCAGTTGATCATCCTCACGGTGGTGGTCGTGGAAAATCCAAGGGTAACCGCCACCCGACCAGTCCCTGGGGTACACCGGTGAGTGGCTTTGCAAGCTTTCCCAAACAGTTGAAGATTTTACTAAACAAGTTGCATCACAGGCCAAGGGAGGTTACAAGACCCGCCGCAAGCACAACTTCAATAAGTGGGTTGTCGAGCCCAGGGTGCGCAACATGGGCAGGAGGAGAGACAAGAGTCAGGCCGCTTAAACAGTGCTCGCGGTCGTCGCATGTCACCATTAGACCCAGAGAAGCCAGAGACGTCCGCGTTGAGCGATTGACGATGGAGCTCGATGCTGTCGTTGTAAATGTAAGCCATAGTGTTTGTACCATAGAATTATTCGCGCTGCGCTACAGGCCCCTGGTGCAAACCCCGGAGGTGGGCGAGACCCTTTTTACTGACCACTATGCTTCTACCTCAACATATCTGGCTACGTGCGGCAGCACGGTCCAGGACGCAAGCTCGAGATGGCTTCAATGAGTTCCCTCGACCCCGTCGTCATTGGTCTCCGTGCCCTCCCGTCCTCTGCCGGTCTCATCTCCGCCACCTGCGCTCCTCCTGTTCATTACCGCCTCGCGGTTTCCTCGTTTCCAGGCCGCCAGCCCTCCGCCATACTGCTTCTTGAACTCCCTTTTGAGTGCGTCGAGCTCTTCCTTGGCCCTTTTCGACGCTTCTTGGAATTCCTTGTTGACGTTTTCCGCATCCCGTCTTTTCTGGTTGCGTTCTGTGGTCATAGAGACCAAACGGTCCCACGTTGGTGGCGACGCCAGCATATTTCCGCCGACCACGAACCAGAATGCCTTGGATACCGGGTCTTGGCCGGTCCTGACATCCTTTGGCATTCTTGATGTAAATGGTTGAAGAAATTGAGGTTCGCGTCGGTCCCGGGCCAAATGGATAGTCTGATCCAGACCCTTGCTCTAAGGCGTTATTAATGTGGTGACCGGAATGACGGTATGGCTGTCTGATTTTCTTGGCTTACATTATCAGTTACACGTTACCTGGTCGTCACAGCGGGAGACTGTGACAAAAAGGCATTCCCCGAAGCTGGCGTGAATCACCACCGCATGAATCGTTGTGATTCACGTCCGGTGACATTGGTGGTGACGTAGGGTTTGAGCATGGGACCAAAATCCTCCCAAAGACCAGTGAGTCTACGGTCGTCCTGCCACAGTCTTGAGAGGCACAATGGACGGGTTTCAAATCCCGGATGCCGAGGAGCGAGTTTTGGAAACCTCAAATCTTCATTTTGGAAGGATAAACTTAACTGACCGCGTAGCTTTGCGGCCGTGTTCTGTTCCAGTCGCGCCTGGGCGAATTAAGACAGCGGTCCGGACCTCGCCGGTATCGATCGGTCCTCCGTAGTCCCAAAGAATCTCACATCATGGACGCCATCTCTAACTTTTCTTCCCGATATGCTCACAAGGTGTACTCTGGCTCGCGAAAAGCCCTCTGCCATGCGAAAACCGCAACTCCTCCGAACGCCAAATGGATGTACAAAGCGAAGGCCCTCATTAGATTCCCGTCTAACCCGGTCCCAACTTCCATAAATCGGGGACTCGTTAAAGATAATTTCGTGTTGATTTGCCCGATCTCGTCCGTTCGTGATAGATGAATGCGCCTGACAAGCGACGTAGATGCCACTCAGAAGGAGCCCACACGCTCGTCGACACTGCCCCAGTACATGACGGGACGTGGCTCAAGAATACTGAGCTCGCTGCCGAAGCTCTTGCGTTCCTCTTCAAGGTCAACCATCGATGGCTGACGGAAGACGATACTGTTGATGGTGCTCACGGGAGACGAAGATGATGTGGCGTATGAGTCCCGACTGGCGCGAGATGAGGCTGTGGAGGAGCGGCGGAAGGACGTCCGCAATGTGCTCGGGGAGAAGCGGGCAGTGATGGACTGGAAGCGGGAGGACTGCATGGCGGGCGAGTCGCTGATGTCAGTGATGGCGCAGTGTCGGGGAGTGGTAGGCGGTTGTCTGGTTTTCTCGTTCGACGTCGTTGTGGGATGAGGTGAAGTGATCTGTGTTGGCTTTTGGCGCGTGTACGCGTATGCGTGTTGTGTGTGGTGTGGTGGGAAAGGAAAGGCGCAGCCTGTGGTTGGGGGGAAAGGTCGAACGAATGACGAGAATGTTAGTTGGCTTAGAGGCAGGACAGCAGGTTCCGCAGAAAAGACATGGAATGGACAGGAGTCAACCACCGGGGGAGCCGAGAGCGAGGGTGAGGGCGAAGTTGAGCAGGAATGGACAGCGAGAGCCGGGTAGGCAGGGCAATTTAGAAGGAATTATATCAAGTCCGGCTTGGAGGGGGAATGTGTCAGAGACAGCAATGGCAAATGGATGGCAACGGCGAGCAAATATTAGCCCCCTGGCTTGGAATCAATCGCAGACGAGACGAAGTGGCAGACAGAACGGAAGGGCAGGGGTAGAGCCTTATGTGCTTGCATATGTATCTGCGGTGCGGTGGTGCAATGTGAAGACACGGCGGCGTGGAGAAGTGGGTTCCGTCAGGGGGTGACGCAGGCGGGATCAATGCGAGGGCCTGTTGCTGTTGACGCTGCCTCTTTTGGTAACCACCAAGCGGCTGACTAGGATTTTTGGGGGACCTGATGGTCTGACAGGACAGGGACACCGATGCGCAGGCCGCGGCAGATGGCAAGTGTTGTTCAGACGAGGCGGATGCGCAGAGGCGGCGGGCCCTTGATGACACTCAGCAGTTGCTTACCCAAGGTGGTAAGGGTAAAGTACGCTGATGGTGGCAGGTGGCAGTGGAGTCGTCCAGGAGTCGGCGACTCGGACCAGAGCAGTCTGAGGTCTGTAGCAGCCTCAAGCTCCCACGGTCCCAACCGGCCGCGTCGTGTGATCGGCGTTGGGGTCAGGCTGAGAGAGACAGGCGCCCTTGTCCACATCCAGACAAAGGGCGCACGGCTGTTTCAAGGCCACCCGCCAGCCAAATTACCGATGTTATGCTCTCTAGGTACCCTGACCTGGCCGGGGCGGCCCACGGTGGTGAAGGCGACGGCGACGGCGACCTGAAGTGGGGATCGAAGCCTTCTGGAAACTCCCCGTCGCCCTCGTGGACCAGGAACCGCCCTGAACTGAACTCAGCCGTTGCCCAAAATACGATGCCCCTTTGCGGGAGTCGGTGGCGAGTTGTCTGAATCCATGTGCCACGACGGCTGACGTTGGACAGAATACCGCGAGAGACCACGGAGAAGGCAATGCGGGAGGCAGATGCACCGCCGGCCGAAAATAGCAAACGCCCGTCGCAACTTGAGAGCACGTTCGTACACACACGATGATGTTGGGTCTCTACGATGCCTCCTCACCTTGGAGTCAGAGACATGGGCGAGGTAACGTAAGCTACAGCTTCGCTTCACAAACCCCATCACACACATCAACCGTAACCCACATTCCTAGGACCCCCGTCTTCTCTTCCCGTATTAGGAGTCTCCCCGTTCGAATAAAGACGAGCAGCTACAGAGAAAGGGAGGGGCACGCTGAAACAATTCCGAGCGTGAAACGAGAAAGAGCCGAGCGACAGCAGGGCGAGACGTGACAAGACCAGACTAGGCCAGACCAGATAAGACGAGACAAGTGAACACGGGAACCAGTTTCCCTTGGCGAGGACTTTGTCAAATTCCCGACTCCTCACCTCACGGAAAAATAACAAGCCCGAGGTTTTCAAAGCACCCCGTTCCGTCTCATCCCATCCTCTCCTACTCAACCCCCGTTGCCACGGCTGAGTGCATTCCGTCATCGCCATGGCTGCGTGTCAGATATGTGAGGTGCGATCCCGGCGAACCAGTACAGTCATCATCCCGCTTTTCCCAAGAGGAAGTAGGGGCAGTGTTCGTCGCAGACAGGCCTACCACTACCACCACGACATGACCCCTCAACTGCATAAAGGATATTCGGAAACTCGAGTCGCTTTTATGGATCATCGACTGTACAAGTTCCCGAGGATAGCGGGACCCGGCTGTCGGGTTAACAGGAGGGACGCTGTGTTTGCTCGAGACGAACATGTCGTCTGGTATTATAAATCCTACTCTACACTGTGGCCCTTTTAGATGCGCCGTCCGACGTTGAAGCAAGCCGAGGTTTGAAGACGTCGGCTGTCCATCTTTGACCCAATCATTATCTTCATATCTGCAATGGATAGGCACAGGACCAGATACCGTCGTAACCGCGTTGTGTAACCCTGGCCGTCTAGTTTACCCAAACGCCGTCGCTTGTTTAACAAAATCAAAACCAATCATGCGCTCGATAAATTCACCGATTCCAATCAGATCTTCGAACCGATTTTCGAACTGTTGCACTCCGCCGGATACTCTCCAGCCAAATAGAGTCATCCAGCATATTGCTGACTTGTGCGGGGCTAACCGGACTTTGCACCGGGCTAACCGCACTTCCACGCCGACTACTATGGGCCGACGACTGCCCGCCCTCTTGTAGCTCAAAGCTGAAAGCTGAGTGTGTGGAATGATGACCCGGGGTTGACACTCCAGACCGCGGAAAGCTCAGCGGGTGCTGATAGTCCGGATCGTTGGGGGGCAAATCCACAGGTCCCGGTCCCGACCAGCTCTTATGTGATGACTTGTTGGCATCGTCTACGGTCAGCAACGCGGACCTGGACTGGCCAGTTCCTGCCACCGGCGAGGACTTGCGCCTAAGCTCGTCGTCGTCCACAAGAATGTGGGGAACGTCGAGCTGAGGGACGGCAGTCATCCTCGCCGATTTCCTCAAGTCAATATGCTTCTTGAACTTGCGGGTCCAGTACCTAAGAAGTGGCAGTTAGCTGCTTGCCCTGGATTAGGTGCCACAGAAAGCAGAAAGCAAACGTACAGAGTGTCGAAGAAGCCGAGGACGATCCTTCTTCGCACCTCCTCCTCCACCCGCTGCAGCCTGGCTCGCCGCCGCAAGAACTCTTCCAGCCTGTCCAAGACATCAGCTCAATAATTCATTACAGCATGTCGTACGAAACTTACTTCAGGCTCTTGCTGTCATTGATAATGTTGTAGTGGGCTAGAATCATGAGGACCGAAGTAAAGGAGATGCCTTTGTCCGGGTCGGCAGAAACCATGACTTCCTCGAAGAAAATGTTGAACCGGCGGCGGCGTTCCCGAACTTTGTCGATATCAATCTGGGCCAGTCGCCTGTTGAGTCGCTGAATGTCAATACCGGCACTATAGTTGCTAGCCGAAGCAATGGACATATGTCGCGCCCCAGACGCTGCAGTGTCGTTGCGCACATCCTCCAGAATCTGTCTGACGGAATCGTCGGCATCGTAAATGCGCATTTCGAAAACACCAGAAAGCTCTCCCAGGAGCCGAGGGAATGCCTCTTTGGTGATGAAGCCAGTTCCGGCTGGGTCGACGCTTCGCCACGCCTCCTTGAAGCGCCGAATCTCATCGCGATCAACAGCAGCGAGGCCGCTTGACCTCTGATATACGTAACTGAAGCTCTCGTAGATGAGAGAGACGAAAAGGTTGACAAAGATGTACATGCTGAGGATGTTCCAGGCCACAAACAAGAATCGCGCCCATGGCTTGCTACCGCAGTCGCTGTCGAAAAAATCATTGTCGTCGACACAGAGGGGCGGTTCGATGTTGGCATAGTCTTCCATGACCTGGTTCCAACCTTCTCCAAAACTCATCCGGAAGATGAGGATGAGTGCATTGGGAACGCTGCGGAAATTGATGTTGCTCTCTTCATTCTCGCCAAAGCGAGTCAGACTGAAAGCTTGGGTGAGAGCAATCGCGAAGACAAGAAAGAATACGAGCCAGGTGGCAAGCAAGTTGCCGATGGTTGTCAAACTGGCGGCGGCTGTCTTGAAGAGCTGGTCCAGAGCGTCGTTCCGGGGGATGAGTAGCAAGAGAATGGCGACGAGGAAGAACTTATGCAGCTGTACGTACGTATCGCTGTTTCTGCTGATGATGAGGACTGATGTGGAGACAAATGCGCCAGTGACAACCACCAGCGAGTACAAGTCCCATGAACTTCTCCGGAAACGAGCCCAGCCAAGACCAATGATACGAATGGCAATGTTGGCCATGTATACAAGCGTAAAAGCTAGAAACAGTCCGTCTCTGGAGTCTGTCCACCATTGTGGTTCACCGTGATATTCAAGTAGAAGCAGCAAGAGGTGACAGACCAAGACGTAAGTGACAGCTGTGTACCACTTGCCCCTCTTTTCAATGGCACGTTTGTGACACCACTTTTTCCAGGTCTTCTCTGACTCATCATAAGAGCTTTTGGACGGCGAGATCTGTCTCAATAACTTTCGCAATTCAAGCCATGATCGCTGCTCGGCCGTGAGGAAGGCGACACCAGTCTGCTCAGTGTAATTGCGCATGAAAACAGAGATGAACAATGTGAGAACAAAGACGGTGGCAAGCAGGTTGAAGATGACAAAGAACATGGCATTGCCTTGTCGGTTCAGCTCCTGGGGTTGAAAGCCGCGCCCAGTGACAGCCTGCGATGCAAACGATACGTCTGTCCAGCCTTCCTGACTAACGATCTGGAAGAGGATGAACAGAGAGGATGCGAAGTCGTCAAAACTGAAGTAGCTGTTTGATGGGACGCGTGGGGCGAGCATCGGCCAGTCATCGTTGAAAGGTGTATGATTGAACTCGCCGAAACAGTCCGACAAGAGAACGATCGAGTCATCGCTATCATTGCAAGACACCATTTGACCATTGAAGAGATTCAGTCCGTAGATGGCGAATGGGATCAGCAATGAGATGGATACAAAAGCGGCCTGTAGGTACCGAGTGAGCCATAAGGGTATGCTACAAGCGGAGGAAGGTCATGAGGCTGGCACTTACACTAAGAATTTTCCAGCCGCCAACAATGATTAGTGAATGGAAGGTATCTCTGGTGCTGTCGCTGACATTGAGTAAACGAAGAGCACGAAGGGCCTTGAAGGCTCCAATGGCTCGTGAAACGGCACCGTCGTTTGCTAGCAAGGTGCCGACGTTAATCAGCAATGTAATCAGCACGACACCATCAATGAAGCCCCAGGAGCTGCGGTAGTAGGCATTGGGAGTGAAAAAAAACCCATCCGCAATGACCTTTATAACGGCTTCGACTGAAAAGACCATGGCGAACGCCAAGTCCGTCCACACATACCAGAAGGTAATGCTGAACTCAGGATGTTCTGCTTGATACTGCTTCTGGTATAGCGGTGTAGTGACGCATGCAATGACAACCATCGCGACGATACAAGCGTAGATGAAGGCGGAAGAGGCGTACCACGCGATCTTATTGGGCTCAACACCATCGAAACGCTCATTCCCTCTGCCGGGTCCAACGATTCTTTGACAGAATCGCCGGACAGGATTCTTGGGCGTGAAAACGAAAAGGGAGTTGTTGTAGTTTGGGTGCCTCGCAAGATACTCGCGCTGGGCCTTTCTGCGAGCAGAAGCGGAAGAAACTGCTTGCCGCGCCATTTGCCGCGGGTCCAGAGTATCGTTGGGGCCATCGAAGCGCAGATTTGAATAGAATGGGTTCGGGTCTTTGCTGCTGAACATAGCTGCCATCTTTCCCCATAGAGAGGATAGGAAGCCAGGCGTAACCTCACCCACAGCCGCCGTTTGAGCCCGGGTGGGCGACTGCTCCTCGCTGGGGCTTTCTTGGGGCAAATCTGCGGCATCGTCGAGGAATTCGTGGACAACGGCGTCTTTCAGGAGCATTTCCATCATGGCTGGGCCATAGTCGAGAGGATCCTTCTTCCGCCTGGCTTTGCCGAAGGTGAAGATGTTTGACAGGGTGAGATTGCTGGAGGATTTGCCTAATTCTTTCCTCTGCAGGAAGGCCTTGACTTGCTCGAGGCGCTTTTCGTCTTCAGAAACGTCGAAGTTCTCCTGGATGACAGCAATGAACATGTTGACGAGAATCAAGAATGACAAGATGAACCAGCCGATGAGAAACATCGCACCAATCCACCCAGTGTTGTATGCGTTCAGGTACGAGGTGACGTTGTACAACATAGACGTCCAGTTTTCGCTCGATAATATTTGGTACATGCCGAGGAATGAGTTGTAGATCGTAAAGAAGGAAACCTCGTTCAAGTCGCCTCCGTCAGAATGTTTGGGTATTTCGCCTCTGAACAGTTGAGCCGCCAGAATGGACATGAGGAATGTGATCAAGAAGACGAAGAGCATCAGATTGGCAATACCGTTCGAGTTTCCAAGGACCATCACAATGAGCTTGCTGGTCATGGGCACGGCCAAGACAAGCCGGTAGACTCGCAAGATCTGGAAAACGGTCAACCAAGCATAGGCCTCACCTGAGTTACGAATTGGCGGGATCAAGATGACGCTCGTGATGATTGCGAGGACCAGATCCACAATATTGCGGCGGCTCTTGTGGAAGGTACGCCAGCCGGCGGCGAAGCGAATAACAATCTCGATATCCAGGATGATTGTAATTACGACTTCAACTGCATCGATGAAGCGCCCACGGCTATCCGACATTCTAGCACTCCGGAAACACTGCGCCAGAAGACCGAAAGCAATGACGGCGATCCACAATGGAAAGGTTTTGTCGTAAATTTTCTGAAGGGCAGAAGTCTTTTGGAGGGGTTCGTCCACCGGTTCCTGCGCCAACGGTTCTTCCTCTGCCGTGAAAGCACTCGCCTTGCTCTCCTCTCTGATGACCTGGAAAGAGGATGTGATGACAGCAATGAGCAAGTTGACGAGCCACAGCATGAGGATCATGATACCAGCACCGAAGAACAGGGCTGCGGGCAGGTAGTCAGAGTTCGTCGTGTAGTACATGATATCGGTGAAGGTGTTTGAACTGATGATGACGAAGACCATCTCAAGGGACTGGAAAATATTGTCAAAGCTGACTGTGCCGTTGAATGGGTTGTCTTGTTGGAGGCAAATTGAACCGCGGGGACAGATGAAACCTTTGCCGGCTTTGCTTCCATTCCTGAAGTTGGTCAAGATAGTATTGTCTTCCAGAGAGACCCAAGGCATAGTAGCTCCTGACGAGCTGTTGAGGAAGCCTCCGCAAAATTGCATGTCGTTTGTGAAGGATTTTTCCTTGTTGGTTGGATCAGTCGGATCGAGCCAGACACACTGGCGACTCAAGCTGGCCTTGAAGCTCTGTACTCCGATGATGGCGAATAAGATCCAAAAGAAAGCGATAAGGAAAGCCACGCGTACGAGAAGTGGCGCTGCCTTTTTCAGGCTTCGGAGGATGATCTGAACAGCAGTCAGTAGCTACGCGACATCTGGGAATGAGGTTCAGCACTTACAGCCGTGCCGTTAGTCAGAGCAAGCAGTCTCAAGATACGCAAACAGCTTATCATACGGAAAACATATAAGTGTTTTTCGCTCTCCAGACCAGTAATGCTCAATGCGAAAGAGATCCAGAAGGCAACGACAGCCAAGAAATCCAGCCGATTGAAAGAATGGCGCAAGAAAGCCCTTCGGGCAAGCTGAAACCTCTGCTGTTCTTCTACGGTCTGAGGCAGTGTCTGACCCTGCATGATAGTGAAAGACCGCTGGAAGGCAGATGGCCCAAGATTGATCTGTCGCGGAGCCTTGACAGACTTTTGTCGCTGAGGCTGAAATATGTTCCTGTACTGATCGACGACGGCCGCTCGTACACCACGCTTACGGTCGATGGTACTGTACTCTGAGGCGTTCAGGATGAAGCCTGAAACCAAGATACGGGCAATCAACTCTAGCGTGAAAATGATGAAGAGCACCAACATGGCCCAGTCGATCCACGTCACACCCCATCTGTCTGGGCGAGGATGGGTAAAGACATCGGGGGCAGATTCTATGGCCAAGAGAACAGCTTGTAAAATGATGAGAATGAGGATAAATGGTTCAGTAAACGGATGAACCAGGAGATCGCAGAGCTTCGTTCGTATCGGGTGCTCCGGGGGGAAAACCCCCAGGGATTTCCCCTTCAAGGGATTCTTCATGGGAATCCGCGGTTGGAGTGGGGGAGCTGGATCTGCAAAGACGTTTTCTGCCTCGGGTACCTTCTCAGGTACTTGAAAGACGTGAGAGTGATACGAAGTATCTGTGAACATCTGAGCTGAGTTGTGAAGTTGCTGGCGACGGTCTGGAGCAGGTGAGGGAGAGCGGTTGCGCTGAGTCCGCTGGTCAACGAGCTCACCCTCACCGCTGATGTTAACGACACGTTGGGACATGGCTCGCATGATGGAGCCTGCCCGGTAGAGCGCGCCAGTCGTAGATGGGGAACGAGATCTTCTTTGGTCTCCTCCGGGGCTCAAGGTGTTCCCATAGCTGCGGCGTCCCGTACCCATGGCCCCGGGCTCCAAATCATAACCAAGTGACCTCGCATCTCGGGTTCCTGACGCCGTATTATCGATATCGGACACGGTCTGGAAGCTGTCCCTAGGATGTGCGTCACCCGCGTTCGCGCTCAGTGACCCAGAGATGGGTTGAGCTCTAGATGTGAGAGGCACACGGTCCTCGTGATAGTCGTTGTTCGAAGCTTCGTCATAGTAAGGAGACGGACGGTCGAGTGAATCGAGAGAGGGAGAATTCAAGCGCGGCAGGGGCGGCGGTGGCGGCGGAGGTTGGTTGATATCTGGTGGGAGAGCGAACTGCAGCGCGGACGGATCGATTGGTGAGTCTGGACTGCCCGAACTCGTCGGAGCCGCGGTGTACGGCTGCTCCCAATAGGTCGTGAGGCCAAGTCTATTGGGCGACATTTGCGGTACTGCCGACGTCGGCTGGCCTTGACGGCCACGGTGGGAGTCACCTTGTGAGTCTGCCTGCAGACGGTCCCTGCCGGAACCCGGATACTCGTCCGGCCGTGAGCTCATCTCGAATGACTGATCCAAGTTTTGCATCGGAAACAACGACGAAGAGTAGCTTCCCGTGAACGGTCGATGGGGGAGTGGGCGGTGCCTTTCCGCGCGGATGTGGGCGTGGACGTGAGGCTTGGGTAATGGTGTCTCTATGCCGGTTGGAGAACAGCGAGGACGGCGAGACGCATGTTCAGTATTGTCGTAGGAATTCGATCGCGCACATGTCGAAACTCGGTGTCAAGTCGCGGACGAAGGACGATTTTGAGAAGAGAGTCCCAACGCTCGCGACACCTCACCAGCTTCGTCGTGAACAATCACGTACGGTGGTGTGAAGTCGGCCGCTAGTAACAAAATCGATGGCCAGGCAAAGATCGAGGTCGAAGTGGGTGTCAACAGATTGGATTCCTCGGTGATGACAGACGGTCCCCCTGCACCACGTAGCGGACAGTTCAGGGTCTTGAGTGCTGGCAGCGGCCGGGGTAGTGTCGTTGTAATTCCGTTCGAAAGGGCGCGTTGCTCGGTGCGCAGTGGAAGTATGCGAGTACCTTAGTTTGAGGGAAGGTGGGAGAATTGAAACGGCGTCGACGACTGATAGCCACCCGGTCTGGCTTGCACGTTCGAGCTGAGAAGCTGAGAGAGGCTATGGCCGGCCAGGCCAGTGCGCAAAGTATCAATTACTGTAGAAAGACCTGAGGATGCTGGACTGTCCACTGGGAGGGAGTGCTGAAAATAGCACACACAATTTGGACGGGTGGCGGCTCACAGTAAAAATGGCAAAGTTATGTTCTGGGGTTCTTCTCAGACATGGAACCAGACCACCACACCCTGCACAGAGTGGCCACGGCATGCAGCATCAGGGGCTGAGCAAGTAAATGGACAGTGTGTGGTGGAAGCACGTTTCACTGTATGTACCCACTGAGTCTCAAAACTACCTAGGTAGGTAGGTTCCAGGTGAGGTGGATCCCTGTCTCAAGCCCTCCTACCGATTCCTGCCCGCTGACACGCGCATGAACGGCGGCACAGATGTTGCCGGACTGACAGATCATGGACCGCCTCAACGCGACTAAGTGGAGGTCACTATAGAAGGGACAGAAGGCGCACGCGGACAAGACACTGTTTATATCTACAGATAGGGCCTCTTGCGGTTGTAAAAAGGTCAGCTGTTAATTAAAAGTTGTTAAATTAAAGGTTCAACAAGCGTATATTAGTGCTTATTTAGTGCGTATGGTATCTGTACTGTGCGCCCCTATTTATATAGGCGCGAAGGCTTTACTCTTCACTTAGGGGAGGCCCTACTAAGTACTCTATTATAGATTAATTATTTATTTTACACTAGAGACTATAAATCCTATATTTTATATATACTCCAACTACTATTTAATTTAATATACTCTCTTAAAAAAAGCCTTAGTATTAACTTTTTTTATATCCCTAATTAACTATAGTATTTAAACTCTCTTTATTTAGTTATTTATAGATTTATAATTCTCTTACTTTTTTTACTTAATACTATATTAATTATATATTTTATAAATTCTATATACTATTTTTTTATACTTTATAAAACTATTAGTCCTCTTT
>JAOWMA010000452.1:0-33245 GCA_025962755.1 Colletotrichum tropicicola
AATTATAATATAAGTTAAACTTATAATTATTATATAATTATTATATAAATAATATTTAAATTTAAAAAAATAGGTTAATTTTTATAAAAGTATTATTTAGTAAAGGTCTCTTAAGAAGATAGTTACTAAAGTAAAGTCTAATTAAAAAGTAGTCTGTGCCTGGTCACGTGTGCGCAGCTGGCTCTCAGATGGTTGAAGCCATCGCGACAAAACCAATCATCATCGATCGAAGATGTAAGTCCCGTGGTGCCGTTACGTTGCGGCGCTAATTAGCTGCAGACATCTTAAGCCAGGTGCCCGATGCGAAAGAATGTCTCCGAAGCCTCATCCTCACCGATCCATACGAGGACATGATGGGCTTGAAGCAGAAGAAAGGTGACCGCGCCAAAGACTCTTGCGCTTGGATCCTCGGCACTGACGAGCTCACTGCCTGGCTCGCCAACACGCCAGAGTCGGTGTCGCCACCATCGGACGTCCTCTGGCTCCATGGAAACCCGGGGACGGGCAAGTCGACCATGTCAATATTCCTCGCTGAGGCTCTGTCAGAGACCTTCTCCACAACCCCGAACATAACGCTCGCATACTACTTCTGCGACTCGGGCTACGACACGCGCAAAACTGCCACGGCCGTCGTCCGTGGGCTCCTCCTGCAGCTCGTGCAGCAGCACCCACAGCTAATCCATTGCGTTCTCCCCCAGTACGAGGAACGCGGGGCTCCAGTGTTCGACTCGTTTGAGGCCGTTTGGACGATGCTCCTGAACGCATTCATGGACACTGCCAGCGGCCGCAAATATTGCATAGTCGACGCCCTAGACGAGTGCACGCGGGACGAGCAGGAGATACTGATGGAGCGAATCAATAAAACTTTTGGGCCAAATAGAACCAGCGGTTTGAATGCCAGCATCCTTGTTACCAGCAGGCCGTACTCAGAAATTATGTGGCACCTCCAATTCTTCCCAAACAGAGACCTAGGGTCATTCGAAGACTCCAAAAAAGATGTCGAAAAGTTTATCGACGAGAAGGTGGCCCGTCTAAAACGCATGAAGAAGTACACAGATACCGTAGCTGCTGCAGTTACGCAAACGCTGCGCGAGAAGTCCGGCGACATCTTTCTCTGGGTCGGTTTGGCCTGTCAAGAGCTGGAGAAGGTCTATGCAAAGGACGCTGTTAGTCGCCTTGAGAAGATCCCCGCAGGACTTCACTCTCTCTACAAACGACTGTTTGATACGGCACTTAAACAAGACGAGAAACCGGAAACCATCAAACTACTGCTCGGCGTTGTCATGATCGCACGACGTCCTCTGAGTACGCTGGAGCTCGCATCTGCATGCGGCCTATACGAAGGCGAAGGCGAAGAAGAGCGCGTCCAATTTATGGTCGACACTATTGCGTCCTGTCGGCTGATGGTCGTGGTTCAGGATGGAAAGGTCTTACTTCTGCATCAGTCCGTCAGAGACTTTCTAGTCAGCGACGCAGGAACCAGCAGCTTAGTCTCGGAGCCGGAGGCGCACAACGCACTCGCCAGCCGCTGTGTTGACTGTCTTATCGCGAAATTTTCACGTCTAAGTCGCGGACAGCCCCCAAAGGCAGTCAATGATCTTGCTTCGTATGCTGTCGACTTCTGGCCGGAGCACGCCCAGATGGCTAAGGACAGTTTTCGAATTCAAGATGCCCAGGCTCAGTTTTTCGCCATCGATTCGGCGGTGCGTGACGACTGGTGGGATGAGTACTCCCGGTACTCCCGGTACTTCCGGTACCGGTCTCTAGAGCCTTCTAGCCTGTCCATTTTCCATGTGGCTGCTCGGTGGGGAATTCCATCACTTGTTGGCCACGCGCTCTCGTCGCAACGAAGCCCTAATGAAGTATCAGTTCACGAAACACCATTCATTCCTTATGTCGATTCAGCGTATAGAGATTCGAACCAGATCACACCGCTAGTACAATGCGCCGGTTCAAGACACATCGAAGTCTTGAAAGTCATGTTGGATCGATCGGATGCGCATTCAGTGGTGCCCACCAGAGTGATGGAAGCAGCCGCAAGCAACGAAGAGAGCGGCGTCGAGGTGATGAAGTTTCTTCTCGGGCGGGAGGGAGACCGTATCACAATCACGGAGGACCTCGTCAAACTTGCAGCGTGGAACAGGAAGAGCGGAGTTGAAGTCATTAAAGTCCTTCTCGACTGGAAGGGACAGCAAATCACGATCACTGAAGGCATTGTCACTGCCGTGGTAAAGAATTTCGGCACCACCACGATGGAGGATCTTCTCAACTGGAAGAGAGACCAGGTCATGATCAGTAAATGCGCCATTGCTGCCATGGCAAGGTACTTAAATGCTGGGGTGGTCCAGGCCGCTCTTGACCAGAAGGGAAATCTGATTACCACCACGAAGGACATCATTGAGGCGGCAGCAGGGAACCAGGAGAGCGGGCCCGAGGTGGTGAAAGCCCTTCTGGACTGGAAGAGAGAACAAGTCACAATTACAGATGGTATCATCAAGGCTGCAACAGGAAATCAACAGAGTGGGGACGAAATACTCAATATCCTTCGTGATCGGACGGGAGGACTTGCCGGCATCAACCTCAGCTCCTACGCCTCCGAGCCCCAATCTCATTGGGATAAGCAGGATCAGAACTATCTTACTGAAACACAAAGGTCGCCTGCCATACTATATCCAGGTTCATGCGATATTTGGAGACATAGAGCGCGTCTTGGCAGCTTTCGACTATTTTTTCGTCTTATAGATTACAACTTTACCGGAAATGGTAACGATTCCAGTAACGTTACTAGAAAGGAGTTGACTGCTTCTACAACACTCTACCAGGAGTGGGAGGCCAGGTTCACTCCTCTCTATAAGTCACTTGAGCTTGCCGTCTCTCAGAACAAGCCCCTCGAAATTCTGGAAATGATGGTTACCCTGAATATACGAGGTAAAATGATTTGGCCACGCGGCTGCAAAGTGGACGGCTCTTTGCGGCTGAGTATCTTAGAGCCTGCACTTTCTGGCCACAAGTGGATTTGTGTTACCAAACTAGCCCGGCCAAAGAAAGTGTGCCGTGGTGGAAGCTGTCTTGTTACTCAGACAAGTCGTAATCACATGATCGAGGTGGATTCAACAAAACTTGAATCCTTCTTCGCCCACTTCCCGACAGCCGAATGGACCGATATACTCCGGACGTGTCACGAATACCTCAATCCAACACCGAGCCAGATTGAGAATGACAAGGAGAACGAAAGGGCCGCACTTAAAGCTGAACGCACTGTAGCGGAGCTGATCCAGCAGGTTGGCATGCTTCAGGAGCTGTGGTCTAGCCTGCCCGAGGGATCTGGGCAGCGAATATGGACACGCCGCAGCCTCATTCTCTGGAAGTTTCGGACGACTCACGCCTTTGACGAAAAGTGGAACCCAATCTACGAGAAGCCAGTGGCGGATGGGGGTGGACCTGGGGACGAGGAAGGCTATGAATCTGGAAGTTCTTCTCCGCGCAGCGACCGGCCGAAGCGTTCGTTGCACACTCCCGGCACAACCTGGCGCGTCTTGACTATTCCGGATTCTGTTTCCCAAGTATCTCAATAGAGTCCCTGTGCCGGGGATGCTCTGAGTCGCAACATCACGCACCGTCGAGTCGGGACGCTCTGTACCTAGATTCCGGGTTTGCATATGGATGGATGGGGCACATGATGAATGAGGCATCAACACATTTTTCATGATTCGTCAAGTTTGCATAATGGGTATATCAAATGCTCCAACCGCGACAAGACTCGGATGCATGCTGTTCAAACAGGAGACCTCATAAGGCCTTGTCAGTAGTGCCCTTCTTCACAAACTCCTTGTTCCCGAATTCCCTCTCTCCACCCGTGGTGACAGCCTTGTCTTTGGCCATACCCACCGAGTCACCCGCGACGGTGTCGACGGCAGAGTTGAACTTGCCCCTCAACACTTCACCGACGCCCTGGAACTTCATTAGAGCCTGGTATTATCCACTTGGACCGGGTAACTCACATGTCCCTGCGCAAAAGCGCCCTTGATCCGGTGGCCAACACCACCGCCACGAGTCGTCGGCGCGTCCCCGCCACCGATCGTCCTCGTCGCGGTACCGGTGCCGGTGCCGGTGCCGGTGCCGGGATGTGTGGCGGCAGCACCGGTGGCGTTGGCTTCTCTTCCGATGGAGCTCTCCACACCGGCCCCGGTCGTGGTGCCGTATCCGGGCTGCGCGGCGGCAGGCGCCGTCGCGCCGCGGTATCCTGCGTCCGGGTTCGTGCTGTCGCCGCCCAGACGGTGCTCGCCGAGGTTGGTCGCGCCCGCTCCTTGGGACGTGGTAGGGTTCACATTGGGGTTCTGGTAGGTGTTGGAGGTGCCGTAGGTCTCGGCGTCCAGAGTGGCGGTGTTGGTGTTGGCGGCCATGTTGGTAGTTGGATAAGCCTGATGTGTGTGTTGCTTCGAAATGAATACGAAAGAGGTCGATGAAAATGTAGGCTTCATAAGAGATAAATACAAGAATGATGCTTCACACCAGAGACTACGCTATTGGTCCTAAACCTGATCCTGTGATGCCAAGGGGTGACGTCACGATAGCGCAAACACGCCTTGCGGAGGTCGATCTGTGGACCTCAGGGACCTTTCCAATTGCCGTGATGTCAGCTTCAATAGAAGTCTTATTTCCAGTAGCACGTGTGTAATATGACTAAATTTTATGATACCATGAATTAGGTGAAGACTCTTTGTAGCGGTTATCAAGCATTGCAGTCATTGTAACCCCCTGCAACTTCCTAGACAGCTAAAAACTAAAAGACTCCAGAATGATGCCTAATGAATTCGACTCTACAGCACAAAGGAAAGATACCGTCAGGCTGACCAGCAAATGTCTATATGTGCCCATTCAAATGCCAACTATCACAAACCCCATGTATCACCACTGACATCCATTTCAACTCTCTCTCTCCGTCACAAGAACCCCAAAGCGACAACACCAACAACCACGACATACCACCACTTCTCCACCGTCAAATTCGCCCCAGCGCCGTAGTAACACCCATTACCATTACAATACGTCCGCCCGCCGCCTCCGCCTCCTCCTCCTCCTCCCCATCCCGAACCTCCGCCGCCGAAACCCCACGCGGCGCTGCACTCCCCCTCGAACTCGACGAGATCCGTCCGCCCCAGCGGCGTGCACAGCACGCTCTGCTGCTGCGCCCGCTTGTCGAGGGTGTTGCTGCCGCTGTCGGAGCCGCACGCGAGGGCGGCGGTCCACTTGCCCGCGGCGCAGCGCTGGAAGGTGTCGGAGAGGCAGTTCCACTGGCCCTCGTAGCCGACGCAGTCCGTCTCGGCGGCGAGGCGGAGGTCGGAGACGTCGAGGGTCGTGTTGGTTGCTTCGTCGCTCAGCGGTGCGGGAGCGGCGGCGGCGGCGGCGGCGGCGAGGTGGAGGAAGAGGGTGAGGAGGAGGAGGATGGTTGCGAGGATGCTTTTGCAGCGGGGTGTTGGTGTTGCGGAAGACATCTTCTTTGGCTGAGATTGGAGGTAGGTGTTGATGGTGGTTATGGCCTGAGGCCCTCGGGCCGGGATTTGGATTGCAAAAGTGTCCTCCAGGGACTTGGTGGAAGCGTAGAGAGAGAGAGAGATGGACTTTTCGTTATCTCGGGCTGGAAGAAACACAAGCTAACCTACCTGCCACAACAACGACAACTCCTATATATCCCCGGGTTCAACCAGCCTACCCTAGCTGGCCGAAAAGCACCCGAGGTCACGACTCAAGGCACCAAGACAAACGATGATGAAATGGTCAGTAGAACCGCCCTGCTCCCCGTCGTGCCTAGGCACCGACTTCCTTGGAATTTACGTATGGTCTCCAGTCCAGTATGTCCCCCCTCCCGTATTTCCGTTCTCCCCCGTCATCGCGAGATCATATGCCCCAGCGCAGCCGATTGTCGTCACAGGATATCCCCGTCGCTGCGCTGTCAGCTGCCCGACGGCGTCGCGGACGTGTAGCCTCGCCATTGGATCGCGAGTGGCATTAGCCTGCTCACCGAGCCAACTCACCTCGAGGTTCGCGGCTGCAAGAGAGAAAATAGCCTGCCCCAAGGCTGCCTGCCGGTTGGCGATGACCGGGATGCTCGTTTCAAGCTGGCCGTCTAGCGGATTCCTTAGCCTCTCTGGGGGGTTATGTGGCCTAGGAGAATTTCCCGGATCCGTTAATACGCTGGCGGGAGGTGTTGGGCACGGATATCGGCACACACAGACTGGCTGAGCCGCGAGCGAGGAGGATCCTGCAGGAACCCGACTAAAGAAGAGGAACTCCATGTGAGACATGGGAAGAGCTGAGGGTGTGACTTCATTCTTTTCCGGGCCCGTGTGCTGACCATGATCATGATGGGAAGAACACATGCTACATGAGTCGCGAACCGGTTCCCCGAGTTCCATGTGTTGGTTGAGTCAACGAACTCTCTAGCTGCTCTAGTCTCTGCGCTACCAACCCACTCGCCCACCAATCACATAACAACACCCAGCAAACGAACAACAGACTAGACAGCAGTTGAATATGCATAACGAAGGTAAGCTGCTGAATCTGGACCATCATTGTCGGATTTATACGGAGCACTGCCCCCCCGATCCACATCGCTTCTGAAAGAAAGGCTCGTCTGACATTCCCCATCGCGATCATGGCATCAAGCTCGTGATTCCGCGACCTTCTCTTGTGCGAAGCGCCCATCCAACCTGCAGACTGAGTTGTCAGTCTCGTCCCTCTCACATGAAAAAAAAAAAAAATCCTGCCTCGCAGCCGCAAACTCACCTCCCTCAGACCGGGCTCCTCTCGGCCGAGCACTTGGCCCGGTAGCCGCCCCCGCCAGCAGTCCCGTCGAACACGCCGTTGTGGCTGTACAAACGCCCATTTCCGTGTGCATGTGCGTATCGGCCTGGACCAGCCCGCGGCGTCAGGGGTACCGGCGTCTCGGGCGCGGCTGCCGCCGACTTCCTCCGCGCCGCGGGCTTGTCGCGGCAGAAGCGGGCGAGGAGGAAGTAGGCCCCGAAGCCAAGCAGCACGAAGCCCAGACAGATGGCCAGGGAGCCGGCGACGGCGCCGGGCGGGGGGTTCGGGACGTTCGTCGGGTCGTGGCGCGCGATGCCGTCGCCGAGGCCCTTCAGGTGGTGGGGAGGGTAGTGGGGGTAGTAGTTGGGTTGCATGTTGGTACGTAATTGGGGCCGGTTGGATGCCTTTCTTTTAAAGGTCAAAACTTGTAGATGGATGCTGAGAGTAAGAGGTGGGTGAGTGCCGTAGTCTTCGATTGTTTCCAGAATGCCGGGATCCTGCTGCGGGAGCCAAGGATTTATGGCTGCCGCTCCTCGTGGGCCGCACCTCGTGGGCCGCGTGTTTTAGCCGTGATCTTCAGCCCAGCCACGTTTTCGCTGTCTCGGGAGCGGGTTCTTTGGGGGAAATGAGTTCCCGCTGGGAGAATCTCGCTTGCGACGCGTGGAAGCGGCTGCCACGGGATGTTTGAACCGTTGTCACAGTCACCAGAGACACCCATGTTGAATGTGACTGGTCAACTAGGGCCGTCAGAGCTGGGTTGCCATTCGCCTAGCTTGAAAGAAGACCAACGAGAGACGGTAACATCACACATGCAAGGGACTTTGATGCTACTTATGATATTTTATTTACAGTCTATCTGATTAAACATTAGGAAACCCAATGATGACAGCGCGTTCCAGCTCTTGGTCGGTGCTGATATGAATCCTTCCCACTCAGCCCGAGGCGGCTTCGCCCTGACAACCCATCATTTCTTGGGTCTCGTTAGTACGTGGTGCCCATGAAGACGTGTAATCTTTCCTTCGTGTCGACAGTTTCCCAGTGACGCCATGCTCGTTGTGCAAAAAGAGAAAAGTGAATCGCAAGCGGCATTCCGTCGCTTCCATCATCCATACTTGAGAGATTGATCCTAGTTTACGCCAGCGGTGGCAGTGCTGTTCCACTCTGGATACTTGCTGGTAGACCAGTACCCGTCGTCGTAGCTTTGTGCGGGCGTTGAAATAGGGGCTGGTGCACTGGTGACGCTGGTAAGGAAGGTCGAGGGGAGAGAAGAAGTTGTCTCCTGGACCCAGGTGATAGGGTAAGTGGTTTCGTAGACCTGAGTTGGGGTCGGGAAGTACACGGAGGTTTCCGTGGTGCTCGCGCTGCTGGACGAGCTTGGAACCCAGGCCAATGAGGTCGAATTGGCCGATGGCGTCGGGGCCGATGAAGGGGTCTGCTCGGTCAAAGAGGTGGCGTGGGCGGAGGTCGGGACCACCGGAGTCTCCGTGTACGGGGGAGGCTCGACAACAGGCGTGGCAGTAGAGACCGGTGTTGACGGGGCCTCGACAACACTGGTTGTCGAAGTGCTGGACTGGACATACGTCGTCGGGTCAGACGAAGCCGGAGGGGCGGGAGGAGTGTAAGATGAAGGTGCAGCAGGAGGCGACAAAGGTTCGATAGTCGTCGATGGCACTGCGATGCTGCTTGGCTCAGGGGTGCTCGACGGTACGGACGTGGTGTATATTGGCGAAGATGAAGTCTCAGGCAGAGTTGACGTGGGCGACGGAGGCCGGGAGACGTCTGAGGAAGAGGCGGTCGGCTCAGCGGCCTCTGATGACGTTGTTGAAGGTTGAGGCGCTTCTGATAGAGATGACGGCTCAGGGGCAACTGATGAAGGCGGCGAGGGCTCAGTGATATCTGAAGACGGCACAGCAGGCGACTCGACTACGGCCGTCGTTGCTGGGGGAGCAGCAGGCGGTAGTGTTGTCGTCGATGGCGAAGGCGTCGGCTCAGGGGCAGGGTGTTGCGACTGAGTGATGGTGATTGTCCTTGCGGTCTGTGTCTCGTCGACATTGACGACGATGATGGAGGTCGAGGTCGTCTGTACCGGAGACGACGGCGTGACGGGATCGCTGACACGCTCCGTGACCGTCACACTCACAGGTTCCTTGGTGACGGTGACGACGGGAGGAGCATCGGTGCTGGGACTTCCCTCGACGTTGACGACCGAGTAGCTCTTGGTCGGCTTGGGCGCGCGGGGATGCAGCAAGAAGTCGAGAACGGGGAAGGCATTCGCTGCCGTGGAGAGGGACAGGATGAGGGGGAGGGGGACAGAAGGGCGCATCTTGAAGGCAGATCAAGACGAGGCAGCCACTGCTGCTGACTCCGATGTCTGCGGTGTTTGCTGCTCTGATGCGGAGATGCTCGACACTCGATCCGCAATGCTCAATGCTGTGCTGGAGAGATGCAGGAGGAAGACGGGAACAGACAGACACGACACGGACAGTGGATTCAGGATGCCGATC
The DNA here is from genome assembly GCA_025962755.1 of Colletotrichum tropicicola. Taxonomy (NCBI): domain Eukaryota; kingdom Fungi; phylum Ascomycota; class Sordariomycetes; order Glomerellales; family Glomerellaceae; genus Colletotrichum; species Colletotrichum tropicicola. The sequence goes on from JAOWMA010000452.1 coordinate 9,309, forward strand.
CGATCAGATCACGGAGGAGGATCTGTAGCGTGTGACAAAAAACTGGAGAAGCAGAAGCAAGAAGAAGCAAACCTGCGGGTGGGCGCCATGGTGGTTTTACTGCGGTGCACTAGCAAAGGCAGATGGCTGGTCGGGCGTGAGTCGTGACAGCGTGGGTGGAAAAAGCTGGTGATGCGGAAATGTTGGTGGTTGGGAGGTCCAGTAGGTCGTTCCAAGGTGGTTTAAGGTGCGATCCAGGGGTAAACGTGGAGGTGTTGGCTGGTTGGCTGGCCAGGGCCCAGGGCCCCGCCTGGTTGGCGGGGATGGCCCGTGAAGTGCGGGCAGGGCAGGGGCAGGACGGGACGGAAGGTGGGAAGGCGCCAGGCGCCAGGCACGCCGCAGAGGAAGGAGCGAGACAGACAGAGGCACAGAGGCAGGTCGGCCTGGACTTGTGGCTCGGTTAGCCTTCCGAGGCGGTGCGCGGTGGCCAATGAGCGGCGAGAATGAGGCGTCGTCTCCCAGCCACCACATTCTTCGTCGCTGCTGCGACCCGGCTGAGGAGTGTCTAGGCCTTGGAAAGGGTGCGTAAAAACGTCCCGCGTTTGATAAGAGTGGCGCATGCACGAGTGAAACATAAACGGCAAGTCATGGGTGATGGCGGGAGCATTGGGGATGGAGGCTGTCCACCTTGACGATTGTCTTCCAGGTTCTTCAGGTGCTCACAAGGGTGGACGCCTTACATAAGGGTGGGTGATTATGTAAGGACGTGATTCCGTCCGACCGGGGTTAACTCGGAAAATGTCCAGCCCCGCCACCAGGCAGTATCGAGTGGCTGTGCTCTCTCGTCTGTACCAGCAGCACTTACCTTACCTAAGGTAGTTGTGGCTTGCCCCACCAGCAACGGACAGCTGCAGCAAAGACGTGCATGCGCTGGCCCAAGCGTCGCATCGCCGGGTTGTCGATCAGGGACTTGTTTACTCAGTCACCAAGGAACTTGTTTGCCCAGTCATCAGTGTGTCGGTCTCGCCGTTGCCATCATTATCAACGATCCCCGCGACCCATTGAAATAATTCACCACTCAATATCCGTACGCGGACTCAGCAGACGCGCCGGGGCTCTCTGGCTGTGCCCCGCGCGCATTACGCACTGCTGTGGCGCAACGCAGCCCGACAGGGTTGGTGGCTCGTGCGGCCGAAGCATTTGGCGACTTCTGGCTCCGTTTCTGTGGAGCGGCCCCCAGGCGCCGAGACTTTGGCTCGTCAATGACGTTGGGTCCCCTTCACCTGCTGTCCGTTTTTTTTCAACAGGCGCGTGCCGTACTTAGCCACCGCCTGCGTCCAATGATGCTGCCTGGCTGATCTGAGCTTACGGACCCTCGGGCGAGCTTAAGGCCATTAGCCATCAATGTACAACTACTGTGTTGAGCATAGCTTGTCTACCTTAGGTACCTTACCTGGGTAGGTACCTTATCTACCTTACCTACCTACTTAGGTACATGAGGTGTCTTCCATGCGCCGGCGACCGGATCCCCAACACGCAATTCCTCGCCCACAGCCACGCCGCGTCCGTCGTCGCCATCATTCCGCATCCTACAGCCAACCCAACCCAAGCTTTTACATAAAGCCGCCCAGTCTCCCAAGAGCTTCCTGCGCCGTGTTCCCGACTTGCATTTCCTCCCGTCCCCATTCGCACATCGCACCTTTGACACTGCCCACAGCGTAGCGTGTTCCCGCCCCGCAGTCATCATCACTACCTAACTACCCCGCCCTCTCGTGACGCAACACGCAAGAACTGCTGCAGCTGCCGACTCTCCCGACACCGACATCGCCAGTTCCGACTCCGTCAACCATACTCTCTGCGCGTCGCATTCCAGGAATGTCGTATCCAGGCCAACACGGCTACGGCGCCCGTAAGTCGCATCCCGCTGCTGCTGATCCCCCAGCTTATCTGACGCCCCGCGCACAGAGCCGCATGGCCAGCAGGGCTACGGCCAGTACCCTCCTCCGCCCCAGGGCGGCTACGGTGGCTCGCCTTACCCTCCTCAAGGAGGCCAATATCCTCCCCCCGGCCAGTACCCCCCGCCGCAGCAGGGCGGCTACTACCAACAACCGCCGCCCGGTCAATATCCTCCTCAAGGAGGTCAATACCCTCCCCAGGGCCAGTACCCTCCGCCAGGCCAGTATCCGCCCCAGGGCGGCTACGGCGCACCGCCGCCGATCCCTCCCTCTCCGTACGGACACTCGCCCGCCCCCGGCGGCTACGGCGCACCCCCCGGCCCGCCCCCGGGCCAGGGCCAGCAGTATGGCGCGCCGCCTCCCCAGAACTACGGGCCCCCGACGCCCGCGTCCATGGGCTACGGCCCGCCGCAGATCATCCAATGGGACGGCTCACCCGATGCGAACACGGCCCGCGCCGCCATGAAGGGCTTCGGCACCGACGAGAAGACGCTCATCCGCTGCCTGGCGACCAAGGACCCCCTGCAGATCGAGACCATCAAGGCCGCCTACAACAGGAACCATAGGCGCGACCTGGAGCAGGACATCAAGAAGGAGACGAGCAGCTGGTTCGGCAAGGGCATGGTCTCCGTCGCGCGCGGACCGCTGCGGTCTGACATTTACAACCTGTTTGACGCCATGGATGGGCTCGGCACCAAGGAAAGCGTCCTCAACGACGTGCTTCTCGGACGGTCCAACGCGGATATCCAGGCCATCAAGAGCGCATACCAGCAGACCTTCAAGCGGCGCCTGGAGGACGACGTCAAGGGCGACCTCAGCATGAAGACGGAGAGGCACTTCCTCATCGTGCTCGGCGCCAACAGGGCGGAAGACTCCGCGCCAGTCATCCCGCAGCAGATCGACGCGGACGTCATGGAGCTGTACAAGGCCACCGAGGGCAAGGTCGGCACGGACGAGATGCTCGTCTGCATGATTCTCAGCACGCGCAACGACGACCAGATCCGCGCCATCAACCAGGCGTACGAGCAAAAGTTCCGCAAGAAGCTGGAAAATGTCATCAAGAGCGTGAGTCCCCCTCGCAGTCGTGGTGAAATGATGAGATCCATGCTAAATGACGTCAGGAGTTTTCGGGCCACATGGAAGACGCACTCCTCTTCCAGCTTCGGCACGCCGTCGACAAGTACATGCACGCCGCCACGCTCCTCGAGGACTCCATGGCCGGCCTCGGCACCAAGGACCACCTGCTCGTCGCCCGCGTCATCCGCTTCCACTGGGACAAGAGCTTTTTGGCCAACGTCAAGGGGGCGTACCAGGCCAAGTACAACCGCAGCCTGGCGAGCAGGATCAGGGGCGAGACGAGCGGCGACTACCAGAGGCTGATGCTGGCGTGCATCGGCGAGCAGATTTGAGCGTGAGCGACAGGCGGACGGATCGGCCCTGAGGCTTGAGGATACCCCGGGTTTATAACGACCTTCATGACGACGCTGGGATGGATTAGGATGTCGGCCACTGGGGGCCGTTGGATTGGATAATGACCTAAAACGTCTTGGGTAGGCCCGTATGTTTACCAATAGTTATTTTTGTAATGATATTCCGGGCCTTTGCTCTGGAGTCGTTGTGTAACTGCTGCCATGCAATCTGCAAGGGATAGCAGCTGGTGCAACTTTCCCCTACCCTCGAGTCCCTGTTGCACTGATCCAAAGCTATGAATCTATCGATGCATGGCGAAGGCATCCGGAACAGCTGCCTGGTCGGCTCACATGGATGCGTCGCATCTGTCGTTCTGCACCCCAACGGCACTGGAGGGAGTACTCAGGACCCGAACGGCCATCACTACTCCGACCAATGAGTCACAGGTGTCATTTCTGAGAGTTTGGAATATAGAAACTCAATTTCCATGAGCTCAAAATATGATTGACCTGTTTTGAGAAAGTGCTCCCAAAAGATTCAGCCAAAAACATTGGCTTTGCGTCTGTTCCGCAGAGGTGATCCCCTCTTTGATTGGATGCATTGTTCGTCTGCAACCACCTCTGACACACCACCCCAGGCTGATTTATAAGTGTGGGTCCCACCTGCCTCCGGCCATAATTCATAGCGCCCCCTTAGTGGCTGCAAAAATATAGCCCCCGCTTTCTATAAATTTCGACGCTAATAAGTTTTTTTGCTAATTAAGAAGTAGCCCCTCCCCTCCAATAGCCCTATTTCCTTGACTCTTCACTCCTCACCTCCCCGACTGGATCCGCCCACCCACTCGCGCCTGCCCATTCGGACCTTGCGCAGCGCGTCGTCAACCATCGCAAACAGAAAACCCGGCGAACGACCGCGTCAAATCGTCGACTTAGACGCGTCATTACGTGCAGAGTACGTCGCGACACCCACTCGAATGTTTGCATGAACAATTCGGCCTCTGACCAAGTTGCAGCACGTTATTTTCAAAGTTGGCATCTAGACGGGAGTCACGTGGTACCTCAACACCAAACCTGATCACCAACATCAACTTGCACCCTCGCCAGGCTTGGGAACGTCCATGATGGCCTCAACCGTGGCTCAAAATCCTCACCTTAACGGTGCAGGACCCCATCCCGGCCTTCAGTCCCGCCCAGGAACCTCGGCCTCCCCAGCTCTACCGTCGAATCAGTTGAACGGCACGACTTCGCGTTCGCCGCCAGTTTTCCCATACCCCACGCAACAGCCACAGGCGCAATCCGGTCATCTTCCTCCTCAGGTGCCCAAGCAGACGCCTGTTCCGGTGCCGGTCGTGGGCAACCGCGGACCAGCACCTGCTCCTGCCGGCACTGCGGCTTCGGTGCCTCCACCGACCGTCATCTCGGATATTCCAGCTCAGCCGAAGGCTCCCACTCCAATGGAGCAATCCAAGAGCCCAAGTCTGCCTGCGGATATCGCCAAGTCTCAAAAGTTCTCCGAGGACTACACGAAGCTGTGCACGCTCCTCAAGGAAAGTGACCCTGATGCCGTTAGACGTGCTGTGAGGGACAACTTTGAGCGATGTCTTTTGGGCTCTGACTATCATACGGCGTTCATAGTGAGTATCTGCCTCCGTCTCATGCCGAGAGATATCACCAGAGAATCAATTCAGATGGCTAACGCACCCAGATGAATGTCGCGATGCACCGCGTCGGCGGAAACGTCCTGCAAAGAGTCTTGCGAGACTTTGGCCAACGCATCGTTTCCCTCGGCAAGCACGACCTAATCAACTGGATGAAGCCAGCAGATCTGGACGAGCTCGCCAATCAGATCCTCAGCAAGGCGAGTCACGGGTTTCTCGACAAGGCCCTGGTAACTCGCTTGCCCACCATCGAAGCCCGCCGCCTTGTGAATGCTCTCGCCCGGGCAGAGCGTCTGGGATACGACGCCGATGATATCGTCGAAAACGAGCATGTCACTCCGACGGTCCACAGCAGCGCTCCTGGCCGTCCTGCCGCACCGGTGCCGGCTGCCCAACCCGCGACACCTGTTGTGCCCCACCCGCAGGCGTATGCCGTTCCGCCGCAGCCCCTTGGCGTCTCAAAGCCCGAGTGCAGTTACTGCCATCGTGTGTTTGAAGCAGAGACTGCTTGGTCTCTTGTAAGTTCTCAACCCTTTCGCAGCAAAAGCCCAGCTGACCGGTTGCAGCACGTGAAGAAGAGACTGTGCCTTAAGCCGACCGCCGTCGGCCCTGGTGGCGAGCGTTTTCTTTGCAACCACTGCGGGCAATCATTCAGCGGTAATGCTGGTCTCCAATATCATCTGCTGAATAAGGTCTGCGGTGACTTTGGTCCAGTGGACAAGAATCAGATCACAGGAGTCAAGCCGTCCGCAGATGCTTCGGAGCTCAACCCGCCTACCAAGCGGCCTGCCCCGGACAGCGCGCCGGTGTACGTGTCCTCCAGCAGCAACAGCCCGGCGCCCCAAACGGCGACGACGCCCGTGAGCAAGAACCCTCAAACTGCACCGCCTGGCACACAGTCAACACCGCAATCGACACCGCAGGATGCGCCTCTAGGCACGCCTAGAGCGAAAGACATGAGCCATCTTACGGCGTATCAAGTCGACGCCTTGATGGCAGAACTGCGCCGGGCCGAGGAGGATTTCAAGGGCAAGATTGACGCGGCACACAAGAGCGGTCTCGGCGAGGCCGAAGTACAGAAGAAATTGACGAGTCTTCGCAACTCTTTCGCGTGCAAGCAGAGCACCATTCGCAAGAAGTACGGCATCAGGCTGCGCGAGCGACGTGGTCGGGCGGAGATGGATGCCGAGCGCGAGCGGATGGGCTACGGCGCCGCGTTTCGCCAGGGAACCCCGGCGGCTGGCGACAAGCACGCGGATAAGCGCGTTCGCGTGAACGAGGCCGGAGACGCGGCTACCAGGCCGACGGGAGGAACGCCCCTGAAGCAGGTTGCTGTCGCGGACATGGGCGGTGGTCTGACTGGGTCGAATGCCACTGCCGCCACGGAGGACCCGACTACGAGCATGTCGCAGCCGACGCGGCCGACGCAGGTTGTCGAGGCTGTGCGCCCGCCGTCGTCGTCGTACCAGCAGGGCAACTACCGCGTCGAGGTGCACGTTCCGAGCCCCAACAGGAGGTTCGTATCGTCGGCACCGGACGGCGGCCCAGTATCGAAGTCACCATCGAAGACGCCGGCGAGGGGCCCGATCACGGCAGAGGAGCTGCTGAAGCAGATGAGCGGCGACAAGCAGGCGGAGGATGGCGAGTCGACCGATTCCGACTCGGACTCGGAGTCTGACTCTGATTCTGATTCAGACTCGAGCACTGATGACGGAGACAACGGCGGCAACGGCGGCGGATTCAAGACGGAGAGTCGTTGAGGATTTCTTTCTGCGTTTTACCTGCTGCCCGGGATTCATGGCAGCATTCACGGGATTCATCTGGCGTTTTTTTCACAAGGCATAGCCGGATACACTTCTTTCGGTCGTTCGAGGTCTTGGCGGGCGTTGATGCATTTTGCAAGCACTGGGGGGGCCTATTATTTCCATCGATATTCGCGGACCGGATCTTGCATTGGGTGGTGGTTCATGCGGGCAGGATTGCCCGCGAGCGCGTTGGAAGCTTAGCATAGCGATATGAAGAAGCAGAGATAGACCAAGCAAAGTCACAGCAGATTTACTTTCACGTATGGCAGGTTTTTTTTCTGCAAGGCGTTGTGTGTGTGATCGTCCGCGGTGCATGGTCGGCATGAAGGCGCATAATGTTCCGCTGCCGCTTCAGATGCCTCCGAGGCAGTCCGGTGATGCCTCCGAGGCAGTCCGGTGCTAGCATACCTAGGCAGTAGTAGCATGTGGATTTGCCGCCCCGGATCGGAGTCGGTGTTTTCTGGAACATGTGCATGTGGTATTTCCAGCATCGTGGCTGTCTCTCTCCACGATCACCGGAGGATTTTTTTTTTTAAAAAAAATCCACGATATTTGTCTGTCTTGGAACAAGCACAAGCCGAGGCTCTGGCGATGGAAAGTTCCCGCGGATGTCAAGTCGGTCTGGCGGTGGCGGCGGCGATCGGACGGCGAAGCACGGGATGGGGAGTGGTTTCAGCGCTTCGGTTCGGCGGCAGCCACTGGGCAGAGCAGGGTAGAGCAGAGCAGAGCAGAGCAGAGCAGAGCAGACGGCGCTAGGTATTTGAGAATTGAAGGGATTTGACAACGGGTGCCGGATCAGCTGGCAAGATGACAAGATTGCATTGCGCCAACGGACTGGGCTGAAGTCGGAGGCTTGATGTTGGGCTTGGTGGTGATGGGGGGGAGATTGGCGGGACTGGACGGTGAACCGTGCCATACTTTACCCTACCTTGGTTGAAAGGGGGCGTGGTCGGACGGGGGGTTTGGGGTCGTGATAGGTGCCGATCCCCCAAAATGCCCCTCCTCCCCGCGTGTAAAGGGAAGATCCTGGTACTGGAGGGGTTGGGATGAGTAGAAATGCGTCGGTCGATGGGCTTCGGTCTATGTGCCTGGTGCCTGGTTGTGATGAGTCCGGAGTTGCGATGCAGCGTGTCTGCCGGCCGATGGCTGCGTCCCGGAGACGGCAATGAGCAAAATAAGGGGTCCTGGACGGGACGGGCGAGCCGTGCGCGGGCGACGACAAGCTTTTTCTGTGATTTTCAGGGAAAGGGCAAAGGTAAAAAGGGGGTCCAAGTCTTTTGCCCTCTGGATAGAGGGCAGACTGATAGACGGTTGACCTGAGGTGATGATGCAAGTTGGGGGGGAGGACCGTCAATGTGAAACGCAGGAACGGTCCCTGATTATTAGCTGGGGGCGGCGCGTGGGAATCGAATGGTTCGCGTGAATCAATGAATAAGCTCTCTTCAGCCTTCAGGGCGGAGGGGCGCTCTTTTCTTTGCATTCCAGTTGCATTAGCGGGTGCGACGTTGTTGCAGTTGGACGGCGAGCGTGCGGCGTGCGTGGTGGGGTGTTTGTTTGTGAAACGTTGAAACATTTCTGGTCCCCTTTTCCCGGTCTTGTCATTCGGACCTGGGCCAGTGGTTGCGAGGGAAGAGTAAAGACATGGTGTGAGTATCTCGTTCATGTCAGTTGATAGGTGAACTTGGTCGGCTCGACTGATGACGGCCTTGTCAGAGGAGAATCGAGTGGACGAGAGCGCAACGTAGAAATAAGCAAGCCACCCCTGGAGGTCCGCCGACTGGGCCGTCGTGCCGCCAGAGCGGCGCATCCAATGAAGCGCCGGTGGACCGCGGTAGCGTCACGTCCGGCAGAGCGGGAGATTTGCGACTGCGACCTGGGGGCGTGTATTGTGTATTGTGTGCTGTGCTGTGCTTGTGTGTGTGTGTCGCCGGTTCGCACTCTCTTAGTCTTTCTTGCGGTAGAGTTTTCTGCAAGCTGCAGCACGTTCGATGTAGCGCCAAGATTACGGGAATGTGTAGCACGTCGGGGGCTGTCAGTCGAGGCGTTGCCGTCGTCTGATGCTGAGACTGGGCGGACGGACCCCCGGGCAGCTGTCTCTGTCTGGGTGTCTTTCTCTGTGAGGTGTGTGTGTGTGTGTGTGTCTGGACGGATGGTTTGGTCTGGCAGCTCCAAGCCCGCGCCGGCCGATTGTGCCTGTTGATCTCTGAAGCTGTGGTGGACATGTGTGATTCCATTAATAAGTTTGTGGTGTTTGCCGGCCCAGCCTAAGCCCTTGGTGTCGTTTCTTTTTCGGTTTCCTCTTCTTCTGGCCGTTTGTCCTTTTCTCTTTTCTGTCGCTGGACGTTCCATCGGGAAGCAAGTCTTCTTCCAGTCTTCTTCTTTCTTTCTGTTCTCCGAGTCTGTGTTTGGTGTCGTCAACACGTACACCACCACCTCAGCCAGCCAGCCAGCCTGTGCTTTCCTTGCCATCCCGGGTCACGAAACGACAGAAACACGGCCGTCCCGTCTTCTTTTCCGTCGTCGATATAGAGCCAGCCTCATATTGCTGATCCGTCGTCGCATGCCCGATAGGCGTGGCACAAAGTTTGGTGAACCATCCCACCGGACTCCGTCTCTCGCCGAATTCGAACACGACGTAAGCGCATCACAGGAAGCTTGTCTTGTCTGGCGATAATAACATACTCGAGAGACGATTCTCAAGGCCGGTATACCGGACGCAGAGATCAAGGGTGTTGCTTCCTCGGACCCGAGTCAATCCCCCCCCGAAGACGTCCAAAGCATCAACGAGTGACGAAGGCGACGAAACGGACCCCGGACACATTCGGCGACCACAAATTCATGCGGGCGGAGCAGCCAAACACGGGCGCGCACAAGCACGCGGACAGCGATAAGCATATCCAAGGAGATCCCCTTCGGGAGAAGATCCGAAACATCAGACTGAACTTGTGAAGCGAGCCGGACAGCAAACTGTCAGAAGCGAAGAAGGGACGAGCAGACGGCGGGCTGTCATTTGAGTAGCGGGCGTGGTCCGTTCTCCTGGTCAGAGCATCGACAGAGGGTGGTGAGCGTGTCTGGAGCGTGGTTATTTAACCGGCCATCCGGCTCTCTCGGGAAGGGAAATTAAGAAGTGGTGCTAGCGAAGCAAATCAAACTGCGTGATCGCCGTGTCGCCTATTGGATTGGGTCGCTCGGCAGCCATGTGGGACCGCTACCCGGTGAGGCCAGTGGCCGTGGCCGCAGCGCCAACACCGCCGGCGGGGGCCTCGCGGTCGCCAGGAACAGCAGCAGCAGCGGCGACGGGGGCGGGGCCAACCGCTATTACGGGCCTGCAATTAGTGGAAGGAGCTGCGATGGGTCCGGGGCGCCAGTCGCACCTGCCCAGAAACCACCACAGCCACGCTCCTTCCCACTCCCGCAGGGCCAGCTCGGCGCCTCAAAAGAAGCTGACGCCGCCGCCGCAGCTGCACGAGAGGGTCCTGCTCAAAGGACAGCACTACCGCCAGTCGCAGCTGCCGTCGTCACGCACGCAAACTCGGTCGCACCTGCCGCCGCTGCAAACGCAGTCACAGTCACTGCCACACATACAACCACGCTCACAGTCTCTGCATCAGCCTCACCTCCAGCCTCAGCGCCAGCCGACGCTGCAGCAGCACCTCAACGCGCAGCGCGACGGCTCTGCCTCAGCCTCGTCCTCGTCCGCGTCTGCGACCTTGTCCTCGTCCGCCTCTCGCCAGCAACATCTGCGCCTGCACCTGCGCGGAGCAGCACCGGCCCAGCCACCGCCGCGCAACTTCCCCTACGCCAACTCGAACCGCGATACCGCCCTCAGCTCGACGAGCACCCTGCACCACCAGAACTACTGGCCCGACGACTTCCGCAACCCGCGCGGCGGCCTCGGCATCGAGCACAACCTGCCCTCGCCCACGACCTCCAAGCTCGAGCGCCAACGGGGCCTGGTGAACGGAAGCGAGGGACCCGAAGAGTGAGTACCGCGTCTGGCACTGCGTGATGTTTGTCGTGGCCTGTTCTTCGTGTAAAGTTGGGCAACATCGGGAGACGGCAGCCGCGACACGAGACGAAAGGAGATAGCCTCCAGCGACAGCGACATTCGACGACCGGCAGGGAAGGGCCGACAAACACCGCCACCCCTCCCCGCGAAGCTCAAGCTCAAGCTCAAACCATATCGGCCGTCACGACGTGCCATCTGCACGCTCGCGGGCTCTTGGGCAGCAATCACGACCGCCTCGGCTCCATCGCAGCGTCTCTCGCGACATCGACCTCGACTTTCCTCTCCCGTCTCCTGGCTTTTCATTTCTCGTTGCAACGTCCACCCTCTTAAATCCGCCGTAGCTAACCTTCCACTCTCCGCAGCACCTTTGACGAGCTCCTTCCTCCCCCGAGCCTTGCCCGCAACGACCGCGACAACGGCAACTGGCGCCCTGCCTCCTCCATCTACTCGGAGAACCGCGACTCCTCCTACGCCTCCCCCGTCTCGCCCGACTTCGTCAACGTGGCTGCCCGAAATACTTACACCTCCGCCGTGGCGGACATCTCGCCCCCGAGCTCCCCCGACGTGGATGCTCGCGCAGATGGGTGAGTAAATCTTCGTCCGATCCAACCTTCACATCTTGACTCGCTTTTGTTTCTCCCCCACCACGTGGTTGTGGTGCCGCCGCTTGCTGTTTTGGGTAGTGAATCACCGCCATTCCAGGACTGACCATGTGTCTCTACTTCAGAAACCCCACCCAGGACCGCGATGATGTCTCGCCCATAGAGCATTCTCCGGACCTCTCGCAGCTCTCCATCGAGAACCAGCATCCGGGCCAGGGCGCCACTCCGCCGCCTCACCAGAAGAGCAACATCCCCACGATGCGTCGCGAGCGCCGCAAAAACCAGGACGCCGCCGCCCACGCTGCCGCTCACACGCTCCGAGAGACCAAATCCCAGCAGCGCCTGCGGATCCAGCGCGAGACCAAGTGGGATGACATGACGGGCGAACCCACGTCCCTCAACACGGGCCGTGCGGGCCAGGTCAGGCCACAAGAGTACGCACAGGAGTTCGGGCAATCGAATCAGCCCTTTGGCAAGTCACCCGCCGCCCTGAGGGCCATGCAGAATGCACCGCAGCCGCAACAGACTTTTGGCGATCGCCTGCGCAGGCTGCGGCCCATTGGTGGGGCCTCCAAGCAGCAGCAACAGCAGCAGCAGCAGCAGCAATCTGCAACTGAGCCCGAGGCCGTCGACGAGCGTCCGCCCTGGCGCGGTGCAAGCGGACGGGCTCCCATCGTCAACCCCGTCCGTGACACGGCCCCCAAGGAGCCGCTCAGCGTCCCGCGGAGGAGCAGCAGGCGCATTGCCGTTGGGCCTCGGCTGCCCATCGCGGGCGTCACTTCACCACTGTCCCCTGTCAGCCCCTCTGAATCTGAAACGTCACCGCGGGCCAGGACGCCCACCGTCAGAACTGTGTTCAACGCTCCCCGCCAGCTGACTGCCTCTGCCTCGCCCTCGCCCTCGCCTTCGCCCGCGCCCTCGCCCTCTGCCACTCGAACCCCTCCGCCCGCTCAGTCCTCCTATCCCAGTCCGCCCAACTCGGGCGCTGGCATCCAATCGCCCGTACATGCGACGCCCGAGGCCACTAACGACGCGCCTGTCACGACCCGACAACCCCCAACCCTGCCGGGCCTGCCCGCCGCCCCTAATGCAAATCTCGGCCATGACAAGGCTATTCGAAGAAAGCCCCCTCCTGCCAACTCGCACGCTCTCCACGCCCCTCAGCCGTCCTACTCTTCCAGCGTCTACTCGCAGGCTACCGTCCAGGCACCCAGCACTCACGATCAATCGCCCCCTCGTGTACGCGCGCCAAAGGGTGAGGCTCTCAAAGCCAACGAGCCCTGGGACCAGCCGCCATCGAGATTCAGCGTCACGACCTACGCCACCTCCGCACCCGACACCCCTCGCGAATCTGCAGAGACGGAGCGCCCGCCGGTTCCCGCGCTTCCCAGGCCCCCGCAAAAGGACGGGGTAATGAACCGGAAACGACCGCCTGTCCTCGGTCACAACAGCCCTTCTTCCGAGCCCATCGTCATCTCCATGTCGTCCCCGTACATGTCGTCCGCCTTTGCCGACGTCACTTCACCGACTCCCGCACGAGCGCAACTACCTAGCCAGATGCAGCCGATGCCCAGAGCCAGCACGCCCAGCATGTACAGCACAACCAGCCGCCCCGAGTCTGTCTGGTCCACGAGCAAGGCCCTCCCGCCGCCGCCCACCGAGACCTCCATGGTCAACGACCGCGTCGGCTACCTGAATGCCCGCCTCGAGTCGCTCGGCAACCGCCGCATTAACATCAACCAGGCCATCAAGCAGATGACGGAGCTGATGCCCACCGACAGCATTCTCGCCAGCGAGGCCGTTCTTCGGAAGCGCGAGGCCGAGAAGCGCAAGGTCGAGGCCCTCAAGATCGAGCTGGCCGAGGTGCAGCGCGAGGAGTACGAGATCGGCCTCAAGCTTCACCGTGCCTACAAGAGAATGGACCGCAACGCGGAGTACGAGCCCACGACGCTGTGGGTGAGGAGAGTTACTGGCTAGTCCTGGCCCGTCACCAAGTGTCTTGCAGTTATTTGGGTAGCCCTGGTCCATAATGGTAGTTCGGACGGGAAGGGCCTGTTGCGGTTCGAGTTGCGAGCAGAGACGGAAGCGTTTCAGAGGAGATGCACCGGTGTAGGCTGGCTATTTTGTTTGAGCACGGAGTTTATGGCCCTACCCTATTTTTCTCGGGTGATTGAATGAGTTCCGTTGGTATCAATTGGGTTATGGCCCTCATTGTTAGGGGGTTTGTTTTTCTTTTTCTCCTGTGTGTTTGATACCTATCTCTTTCTCTCAGAGAACTGTAGAACAGAATTCTAGAAGTCCTTTTTTCACCCACCGCGTGGGCGCTCGGCAGCCCAATGTTTTGAAACGGTGACATGTCCGGGAAGCGACATCCGCATGAATTTGCCCAGAAGGAGGATTAGTAGTGGGAGGAACTGGCAGAAGTTGCGGGTATTATTTGTGCCGTTAAGGGTAAGCTCTTGGCTGCAGGGTTATGTGGTTGATGTCGTTTGTTCGTCATCCATTTGTGAACGCTGGTTTGGGCTGGTCAGTGTCGTGGGGGTTATGTTGGATGATATTCGAGGATGGCTACAGTACGTGTCATGAAGCCTAGGGGTAAGCGATGTTGAGATTTTCATGAGCGTGTTCGGCTCTTGCTCTCCGCCGTTCTTGCACGACTTTGTTGGCTTGAGATGGGGGAATGGCCCGTCGGATCCAGAAGAGTGTCGCGGGATCCTGAGTTCTTTTGTTCTTTCCGGCCGCAGAGGTCATCTTCGACGGTTGATCATCATCGGTGGGTGTTTTTGAAGCCTTGGAGACGGCCATCTGGTGTCCATCCCCGATGCGTTCGTGTTAGATATCGCCGCATGCTTGTCTGAGATGGGAGGAGACGGGGATTTGAAGGAGTGATGTGGTCGATTTGTAGCCCATGTCGAGTGGAGGGGGCGAGGTTGTCACTCAGCCTGAGGTGGCGGGCTGGATTACATGTCGCGAGGCTTGAAGCGAATACTTCTTCGTCACCCAGATCAATTTAAACAACCCTAACTAGACAGTCGTTGGTTCTTTTCTTCTGAATGTGTAAACTTCACAGGCCCAGAAGCAGTGCTGTGGTCAGTGGTGGCTGTGACATTTTCGTCTTTGAGAATCTTTTTTAGATGAACAGGCTTCTTTTCCTTGTCTGCAGCTGCATACCCATACAGATCGCGCGTTTCATTATAATACTAACTCAACAGCTACAACCACAGACGACGAAAAAAGACGCCAAGAGTCACTACTGATCGTCATTACGTAGTTAAAAAGGAGAAGAATAGTTAAACATGGCCAGTACCTACCACCCGAATCAACAAACTGACACGGGCTAGCTGTTCCTATTAAACCCGGTCCAAACTACGTTCCCACCCTGGACGGAATGCTCCGCATCGATGAACCGCGCAATGGCCGTCGGTCGATCCTCTTCCCAGATGGCCTTCGCCTGCTCGCAGAAGCTGCAGCAGGGGAGCGTGGGCAGGTGATGGTGGTACCCGGTCCAGTTGAAGGTCGGGAACAGCTCCACGAGACGGACCAGCTGAGCACGCAGGGTGTTGAGGTCCTGGCCGTGCTTCAGGACCAGGCGGTGCCATTCGGTGCCGTGATCTTTGACCGGTTAGATTTCAGACCATCATCTTGGAGGTTGAGACAGAGGGGCGAGTGTGTGTCTATGGGCTACTCACAGGATGTCGCGAGACCGACGTTCTTGATGAGCCACCACTCGAGGCACTTGCCGATGAGATACTCTCTCGATTCTTCAAGGTGGTTGTATGCTCGGTTCCTGGCCGTGGGCGAGGTCGTGTTGGCTTGGTACCTGAATTTGAAGATTGTCAGCCGTCTTGGGATTGAATTCGGAGCGACGGCTCGACGGACATTCTGTCTGGGTTGGCCCTGTGGTAGACGGCTCGGCCGTCGCCATCTCCAAACTTGATGTGGAAGCATGTTCGCCTCTCTCCGTTGATGGTTTCCTGGGCAGGGTCAAACACCAGCTGAGTAACGTTTGAATGCATTATCCGCACCTCGTGCCTCCCGGTGCCACGCGGGTCTGGGCTGATGACCAAATAGCAAGAATAAACCATGTCGACCAGACGTTAAATCTCTAAGCGGGACTAGGTGTTGATGAAAGGTCGATAAAGAAGAATTGACAGTATGGGAAGGGGTTTGAAAGCCTGCCCAGAGATGAGGAAGGCCAGGCTCCTTTTTAACGTTCTAGAAGTCATGGCAGCTGAAAGTCTGCGAGAGCCTTGTGCTTCACACCATCATTATTCGGAACCAGATACCTCCTTTTAGCCCCGGGCGCCTGGTGCCCGATCGTAGTTTTGGGGATACGTGTTTCTGTATAAGTTGGGGGCCAGGCCAGCGAATGAGAGCAGCGTCTAACCCCTCTCGGTCAGTGAATTGTGATACTCGCGTGAGCCAGCCAGCACACAATGAGGCGTCTTACATGCATTTCGACCAGGCTCTAAGCTAAAACACAACCGCAATTCGATCGTCAGGTCGCGATACAGCACCCTGGGTTGGCCCATGTTGTTCAACGACCCTGCTGCCTGATCAATGTGCAATTTTCACGCCACCGATTTCGATGCCAAGTTTCATGAGAATACGTGGCACTCAGAGGAAATTCGCCCAAAAAGTTGGAAGTTCTCATATATTCAGAAGAAGGAACGAATTGTGTGGCTTCATCTAGCAGCCTGCCAGGTTGCCCTGACGTGTTGGTATATGTGAGGGGAAGCCGATGTCATCGGTAGTAGGTGCCTGCAGCCCACTCAGAATGGTCGCCCGCCCGCTGGAATCCATCCCACTGAAACATCATGTCCTCCTTCGCTTTTGCGACATCATCTTGCTGGGTGAATATTCCCACTTCGAGGAACAAATCCATCTGGTCGGCAGTCCACTTCTTACACCCGCGCCCCCTGTCGTCAAAGTCGTATTTCTCCCTTCCTTGTTCAGTGATAGCGCCGACGAAATCGCCAACCGTGAGAGAATCTCGGGTGTTCAGTCGGCAGATACGCTGAGCTCGGCTGAAGTTTTGGTCCTCGAGGAGGCTAATCACAATGTTTGCCTTGGAGCCGCTGCCTCCGCCGCCGGCTGCCGTTCCGCTAGGGGTCGAGTCGAGTTGCACCAGGCGCCGTTCGTCGGTGTCGAGAGTGTTTGGGGCGATGGTGAGGTAGAAGGTCCAGTGGTTGCCGCCATTGGCTAGAGGTTCGTGGGCAACGGCGTTTGCCTCGAGTACTGCAGAGCCGAAAATCTGGTCTCTATCCCTCTTCGGGATGCACTGAACTGCCTCGAACGGGGGCGCTTGAAAAGTCCAGCCATGTTGAGGGGTGGCGGGTTCAACGACGGCCGGCGAGATCTCAGGAGCGGAGCCTGATTCGGTTGGACTGCAATGGCCCAAATCAGACATTCTGCAACTTGCAAACACTTCGGGAAATGGGCTAAATTGAGAGACAATCGCAGGAGAAAGCTGGGTCTGGCGTTTATGTGGAAGAATCAGGAATCGACCAGGTGTGAAGTGCGGAAGGAGGTAGTATTGGCTGACTGAAAGTTGCAGAGCTCAATTGAAGGCTGTTGATTGTTGGTTGCTGCCTGAAAAACCCACTGGTCAGGAGTAAGCGCGCGTCACGAAAAGGGATCCATTGTGACTTGCTTGTTGGCCCAGAGAGGGTGGGTATTCCAGCATCCCCTGCTTGATCCTCCTTTCCACGTCACTCCAAAGGGAATTTCGGTCTCTCTATCCATCAGCACAACCGCTCAAACGTACTATGATACCCGACGACAACAACGATTTGCCACTGAAAGATACCGACAAGCAATCCATAGTGGGAGACAACTGTCATCCGCTGGACGGAACAGGCTGGAGCTTGAATGCACTCTGGCGAGGACCTCGGCCGCCTCCTCCATACGGCCCCGATCCTGTACCAAGCTGGCAGCAACCAACTACTGCGGATCTCCAAGAGCCTCAACTTGAAGGGCGCCGGCAAGGTATGCCCGAGGGAAGTCGAAATACAGCGATTCGCCGCAGCCCACGGATACCAAGTTTCAAAGGTTCATCGCGTCTTCTGCTTGATCGGATTCTACCCGGACTGGCCTGAAGAAGATGTCTGGTTCATGGTTATGGATTTCGCGTCAAGTTGTATGAACACCAACGCTCGCGAGTCTACGGCAGTCAAGGTTGCTGAGATGATCAAACGGATGCAGTCTCTCACGCTACGGGCTGAAGCAACTGAGGGGCATCATGTACGGGCTTACTACGGGCGCTTTAATGTAGTTCACTCTGGCGGGAACGGGATACTGCCAATGGAGAGATGGGCCCAGCGAGTCGTTCTCATCACACCGTCACGAACCCTCTTTCCTCGTGAGAAACCGTTTATTCAAAGCAACAATTCGTATCGGCTAATTCATCATCCTTCGTATCATCTTCCACTCTCGACGCCTTCGCAACTCAGTACCTAGCATCAGGGCCTGGAGGGCATGCGGCAGAGTTAGGCAGGACATCTGTGGCGCCCGTTCCGTCATAGTAGCATGTCCCCAGATCATTTTGGCAGGGAGAGTCAGGACCGGGGCAGCACCAGCCGTAGGCCTTGTTGTCGAAGTTCTATGTCAAGTTAGTATTTGCGTCACAGGACGGTAGCTGCACAGCACGTACATAGCAGGGAACAGGAGGAGCCGCCGTGCTCGTCGGGAAAATGGTCTCGAGAATTGACGTTGTCTCCGTCGGCTCCTCAGTGACGATGATCAGAAGTGATGAAGTCGTGTCAATGGCTGCGACGGTTGTCGTTGGAACCTCGCTGGAGGAGCTAGTCAGAGGCGAAGAGGAACTCTGCACTGCACTCGATGGTGCACTTGAGGGTGCGCTTGAGGGAGTAGCCGAGGGAACATCCGAGGGAGGGCTTGACGGGGCGCTGGAGCTGGTCGTCGTGGTCTCGTCGGCACCGCCTGCTCCTCCTCCGCCGCCACCACCACCAACGGGGGGGACGACCGGTACGCCCCCAACAATGGGGACAGCGATAGGGATGACGGGCACATAGGAGTTGCCGTTGGAGTCAGTCGTGGTGTACGGCGCTGTCGAGTATGAGATAGAATACGACACGCCGGAAGAAAACGTCAGCGAGAAGGTCTCGGACACGGCGGAAGTCTGAGTTGATCTGCCGATGCTTCTGGTGCTGCTCTCGGCGCTCGTTTGTCGGGGTGTTGTGCTCGTAGCGGATGCCGATGGGGTGTTGGAAGAAGTCTCGGACGTCCTTAGCGAGGAGCTGGCTGCGGAAGAAGTCGCTGACGAGGAAATCGCCGACGATGAGCCGGAGCTTGTCGAGAACGAAGACGACGCCGTCGAAGACCCAGATGACGAGGAGAATGTGCTGGAGCTGAAGCCTGAGGTTGTCTGGGTTGAAGAGGCAAACGAGCTGCTGGCACGCGACGAAGACGAGGCATGCGAGCTGCTTGACTGAGATGTTGTGGTGGTGCTCGCTCGGGAAGATGTGGAGCTTCCGGTGGACGATTTGCTCGAGGATCTGCGCCTGCTTGAAGTGCTCGACGATGAGCTTGTGCTGGTGCGTCTGCTGGTCGTCGTGTTTCTGTGAGTGGTGGTGTTGGCAAAAGTATACGTGGAGAAAGTGGTGGGCAATCCCGTGGTGTTGAAGGTCGGTGGGGGTGTCGTCACGGCGGGAGCGGAAGAGCCAGCGACTTGTCGTCTGAGAAGGTCCTCACGCAAGCGGGCGTCTGCGTGGCCATACTGCTCAGCTCTTTCGAGATGTCTCGCGGCGTGAGCCTCGTGATGCCCAAGCCCCTGGGCTGCCGCCGTCAAAAGCAGGGTGGTCAAAAGAGTGGAAAGTTGCATCTTGAGTGAACGAATGAGACAGCAAAAAGAGTGACTGTCTGCGCAAAGTGAAAGAATGACTGAGGCTTAGGTCCTGAAGAAACCTCGACGCTGAGCAGTGGGCATCACGATGTCTTTTTGTAAGGAGTACCACCACCGTCATGCCAAGCATCACCAAGAGCGGCAGGCAGGGTAGTCATGCTTCCATGCGCCCCAGGGGTAACAAGACCCATCTAAATCCAACCTCAACGCTCGGCGCCGATAAGACACGCTTGGCCGGAGCGGAAAATCGGCAGACTCCCCTGGACATCGGGGTCGACGGAGAGGGCGCGGGCTTGGAAGAATCAATCAGCCCGAAGCCGCGGGCTGCCGAGAGCGAAAGCACGTCAGGGCGACCGATACAGACCACGTGCTATTATTGCGCTTAAGCCAAAACGACAGGACGAACTGGTGGAGTGTGCTAACCCCCTTTTGTTGGACGACAGACTGACAGTTGCTGTGTAGGGCTGGTGCTCGAGTCAGGTCGCGTTGTTCCTGAAACCTCGTGTTAATCTAGCTATTAAAAGATAGAGTGACGACTCCATCGCCCCCTGTCTGACAAGAATCTGGGCGTGGGTCAAGGCGTCTATAAATTCCTCTTAACAATATGAACCCTCATGCGCGGCTTGAACAAATGACGAATGCGAAGTCGTCGGACCTCTCGGCCGGACTTTGCGGCTGTAGGGCTGCTAGCGATGCTCCGCTTGTCAGTCTAAATTGAATTTGGAATAATTATCTGTACGCATCTAGACAGTCCTCGAGTGTGCTTTTGTGGTTCTAGCCCCGCGCGGGAAGACGCGTCAAGCGTGAAGTCATATCCCCAATGCAGCAACTTCCTATCTTGGGAGTGTCACAGTACTCAAACCGTCAATACGAAACAGCTCTTATGGAGGAGAATCATGATTTGAAGTTCACTAATTCGGAAATAACTGCTTTTACAAGATCCGTTATCGGGGTCAATTCAACCCCGATTTAGGTGGATGGGACTCAAATGATGAGAGACCTGGAAGCTCAGTAGCCATTTCTTTGCATTTTCAACCTTTTTTATTATTTTTCTACCGGTTATGAAGTTGTTTCTGACAAAGGAAATTAACGAGTGTTGGTTTGTCTTTTTGTACAAAAGAAATGGTCTAAATGAGTGTAGTTGTTCTTCGTTGACAAAGGGAATTGAAATGAGTGTATCTCTTACCTGAGGTACCTAGGCTCCAGGCATATCATGGTAGAATGTCGTCAAGGGACAAGGATGAGCTACCGAAGAATTCCGGGCAAAACAGGAGGGAGAAACTCACCTAGTTGCGCAGCACATTAGAGGTGGAAGAGCCAGTTCCATCTGAAGGCTCAGCAGCAGACTCAGAAATCTGCGCGGAACCAGTAACAGAGCGACGGACAATGTCGGAAGCAGGGACAGTCCAAAGAGAATCGACCTCAAGCTCAACGGAAGCAGCGCGGGGGCGGGGATCTCGGCGGGGACAGCCAAGCTCGTGGTCGCCAGAGTAGAAGGTGACATGAGTCTGGGACTCGCCAGGGGAAGCAGACGCAGAGGAGTCAGCGCAAGGCGAAGAGACAGCGGCAAACAGCGGCGTACCAAGGGTCTGTTCCCAAAGGTACTCATCAGCGTCGGACGAAGCAGGGGTAGCACAGCCAGGGGAAGTCACGGCGGAGCCAGTCTCGGAGGCAAGGGCTAGGTGCTGAAGAGTTGGAGTGACAGGCTGAGCGGTGTCGGGCTCAGGAGGATGAGCGGGGACCATGCCGTAGAGAGAGGCGGGAGCGGAGTTACCACGGCCAAGGGTGGAAGTGGCGTGGGGGGTGAAGAAAGTTGGCCGAGAGCGACGCTCGTCGGGGGTGTTGGAGTCAGGTGGCTCAGGACGAGACATTGTTGCGATTGGCGGTCGGTGAAGATGGCAACGTAGTTGGATAGGGTGAAGTGTTAACAAACGCCGGGTCCTCTATATAGACGTCGTGGAAGGGGATTGGAACATGCTGGATGACTTTATTGTTCTTGGACAGCGACACTGCGTCTGAACAAAGAGAGCAGACATGCCGAATTCGAGAAGATGCATAGAACAACGCAAAGACAACTGTGGAACAACGAAGACGTTCACGACACCATTGATCACTTACAACAACCTTGTCGTCGGAAGGTTTCTTGTTTCAACTCCCATAAGCTCATTATTTCCATTCGGTAAAGGAGAGGATGAGACAGGGTTTCCGGCGAAGTTCATAGACGTCCAAGAGCATCTCCCTACTTCTTCTCATGCAGCTTGACCTTCATCTTCATGTCGTGTCTCGGCCGCGCCTCCATACCAACCATCTGGAACGCCAGATCGCCCACCTTCTTATCCAGGTCCATGTACATGACCCTCTCCGACGTGCCATTGACAACAGTCTCGAAATCGAACCACCGCACCAGCAGCACCAACAAGATGCGCAGCTCGTCCATGGCCAGATCCTGCGCGATACACGCGCGGGGCCCGCGCTCAAACGGCCGCCACGCGAAGCGGTGCATCTCCTTGGCCCCCTCGCCGAGGAACCGCTCGGGCCGGAAGCTCTTCGAGTCCTCGCCCCACACGGCCGGGTCCATGTGCGTCGAGTGCGCGCAGGGGACGACCATGATGTTCTTGACGGGCCAGCGGCGGCCGTTCCAGTCGAGGTGCGTGACGCCCTTGGGCGCCTGGCGGATGGTGAAGCCGATGGGGAAGAAGCGCAGCGTCTCCTTGATGACGGCGTTGGTGTATTCCATGTTGTTGGTCTTGTTCGGGTTCGCGATGAGCATCTCGACCGTGGCGTCCAGGTCCGGGGAGAAGAAGTCGTCGTGCTCCTTGCGGAGGCGTGTGACGACGTCGGGGTAGAGGGAGAGGAACATGGTGATCCATGTGAAGGTGTCGGTTGTGGTGCCGTGGCCGCCGAGGAGAAGGGCCTTGAGACTGTGAGAGGTTTAGTACCACCCACTTGTGACAGTCAGAGGAAAGAAGGGGCTTACTTCGTGACAGCGGTGTCGATGAAAGCATCGTCAAGCGTGGCTCCAGGTCCGCTCTGAATCCTGTCAAGGCCAATTCTATCCAAAACACTCTTCACCTGTCGCCTGCTCGGCAACTCCTTCTCGTCCTGCAGGATCCGCAAGCGCTCATGCATCTCGTCGGCCAGCGTCTTCCTCACGCGGTCCTTGAGCGCCTGCAGGCTCTGCTCGGCCTTGCGCTTCTTCCATGGGTTCCGGGTGCCGATGAAGGTCGTGGCCGGGTTGATGGACGCGCGGAGGTCCTCCAGCAGCGGGGACCCCGTCCGCTGCGCCTCGAGCGAGAAGCCAAAGACGACCTTGCCGATGACGTCGAAGATGGTCTTAGCCGCCTCCTCCTCCATGTTGAAGGGCTCGCCGCTGGCGGCGAAGGCGCGCAGCCGCTCGTGGAAGATGAGCACCTGCTCGGCGATCATGCCGGCCATGGGCTTGACGTAGGTGGGCGTGAAGCCGGAGCCGACCATGCGGTGGTTGTACTTCCAGCGGTCGCCGTTGGAGGCGGCGATGCTGTCGACGCCCGTGAAGGGGCGCAGGAACTTCTCGATGGTCGGGTGTTTGGGGTACGGGTTCGTCGTGAGGACGAGCTGCGCGGCGTCCGGGTCGGTGATGACCATCTGGGACTCGACAAAGGGCCACATGTCGACGTAGAAGATGCCCCCGAGGTTGTACTTTTGCGCCATGTACGTGTATACATGTTGAGGGTGGGTGAAGAGCGGGAGCCTGGGCCGTCTTAGCAGCGATACCGTGTCGATGGCTTTGTCGAGACTTACTTGGCTGCTACCTCCTCCCAGATGGTCGTGTGAGCCCAGATCCACGAGTGTTTTGGCGGTTGAGGCTGCGGAGGATCATGAGGGGTCAGATGCCGCGTTTACCAGAGAATTGGGGGCCATTGACGGTAAGATACTTACGAGTCCCCTGAACCTCGTCCGCATGTATATGGCCTTAAACAGCCAGTAGACTGCCGTGGCGATGGTCACGGTGGCCGCGAGGAGCCAGTTCGATACGCCAAACATTGTCACTGCTCTCACAGGCTTCGCAGGTGGTGATGAGGGTTGACAAAGGAGAAGAATCAAACAAACTCTTATCCCACTGGCCGGAGAAAAACTACTACATGGTGAAGAGACGGCGGGGTATTAGGGTAAGCAGAGAGTAGCTAACTGATATACACAGTATACATCCCACCAGTCCTTAGTAGCTACTACGTAATGTTGCATCCGGCGTGAAGGGTGCAAAAAATACCTCTTTCCCGTCACATGGGTGGGATGTAAGTTTCCAATAGTGAAAGGGCCTTTGTGATTGTGTGTGCGTCTGTAGCAAGGGATCGTCCTCCTACTGTCGCCTACCGGGGGGTTAGGAAGGGGTGTCAGACGGCGCTTGCCAGGCCGGCGGGGTCGAGAGGGATCAGATTAGATGATCTGATAAGATGATTCGAGAGATCAGAGGTTTCGGATTGGACTAGGAGAGCCAGGGTGGGAGCGAAGGTGAGTAACGCCATGCAGGAATTTCCCGGATTGATCCTGCTGGAAGCACCGGGCGAAGGGGGGGGGGGGGGGGGGGGGGGGGGGGGAGAAGAAAAACCCCGCCCCCCACACGAGCCGCCCCCCCCCCCCCAGGGGGGGGGGCGCGACCAGGGTGTTTTTTTTGAT
>JAOWMA010000453.1:0-32897 GCA_025962755.1 Colletotrichum tropicicola
AACTTAATTTATTCCATATATAAATTTTATTTCTTATCTTAAAATAATTACTATCTTTTAATTACTTACTCTATATAGTAAGTAATAGTAATCTCTTAGGGTAAGTACTTATTACTCTATTAGTAGATACTTATATCTCTACTTAGTAAATACTTATTATATACTTATTTACTACTTATTTCCTTATTATTATATAACTTTATATTATAGTTTTTTCTTTTTAATTAAGTTTTATTATATCTCTATATCTTTTATATATAAATACTTTATTATTACTAAGTGTACTATAGAGCGCCCCCTAGTTCTGTTATGTCTAATAGGTTATAACAGCTTCTTAGTAACTTTAGTAATAAGTTTCTTTTTTTAATATATAGTCTATTTTTATTTCTTTTAATAATTAGCATTTTAATAGTAAGAATTTAGTAAAAGCTTAGTTAATTATAAGAAAAAAGAATATAGAGAATTATAACTAATATAGAGAAAAAGAATAGATAAGAAAAAACACTCTAATTAGAAAAGTAGTAGTTAAAAAATATTCTATTAGTAAAATTAAATAAAGATATATAAATACTTATTATTAGAGTAATAATTACTAAGAATAATTAACCTATAAAAAGGGATAATTATTATAAAATAATCCTATAAGTCTACTAAGTATTTAATATAAATATACTATAAGTTAATTTAATAGTATTTAGATTTTATTTTAGGAAGTAGAGAAACTATAAATTAAAAAAAGAGAAAACTCTTATACCTAGTGATTTAGGACCTAGAAGGTTAAGAATCAGTCTTGAGAAATTGATGATTTACTGGATAATTACTACTGTACCTTGTGCACTGATTGTTACAATATCTATTTACTTACCTTATTCGGGAGGCCAGTAGTGACCTTGACCAGCGGGCTCAACTAGGTATGTTTATGGTCACACTATTAGCCTAGTGCCCCCGTGCCATTCCAGTCACAAGGGTTTAATAACGAACGACCGGCTCACAAGGCGCTTAAAACAAACATCTCTACATCAGCATCGCCCGACAACAAATTTCTTTGGTCACAATTCTCGCTTGTAGCATACTGCAATGATTTGCATTCTCCTTTGGCTTTATTTCTAACATTTACTCACCCCTTCGCGGGAAGTTGTACTTGGTCTCATCATAGAGTTGTCCGCTGGCATCACTTCGCTAATCAACTCCTCATTCCGTCTTCAATCGTTTCACAATAAGTCAAATTGCGAACTGCACCTCGAGCTAGCATGACCAATCGATCTGCATCTATCAACATAGCTCCCGCTCAATCAACCGTCGCCAAACATGTAACAAGCGAGAGGATTGAGACCTATCAGAGCCGAGATAGCCTTCGAACATCTCAAGCCGCCCAAATCATGTCTGGTGTCAAACAAGAGCCTCAAAGCTCATTGTCGAGAGGAAATTCAGAAAGAAAATTTGTCTGCATGGTTTGCACTAAGCACTTTGCTAGAAAAGACCATTTCAAACGCCATATGCCGACCCGTAGGTGACTACTTCGTCTCATTCGATGAATTTCATTAACCGGTAATTCTGCGGACACCCAACAAGACGCTTGGCGCAAGTAACGCGAACAGATATGTTCAAGAGCTTTCAGTCTTCTCCGCACATTCGTTCCCGTCGAGAACGTCGATGGGAAATATGACTGCCCCATTTGCCACAAACTCTTAAAAACGCGGGAGCTTATCAAGCGTCACTTAAAGTATCGGAAGTTTAAGCGTCACTTAAAGTATCGGAAGTACCCTGCTCGATTAAATGAATAACTACGATTTACTTACCGCCTTACAGACACGACCGAGCGCCCCTTTGTGTGCGATATCTGCGCGGCAGATTTCCCTCGCTCGGACCATCTGCAGAGACACAAGAAGAAGCACGACAGAGTCAGTCTCTTTGAACTAAGAAAGAAGGCCAGACGCTCAAAGTTATTATTCTCTGATGCTGGCACCAATAATTTGCGTCTCTTGGGTGATTTGGGTGCCTATGACGCCTTAAAACAAAGTATGAAACTATCAGACGTTCAGAAGCGCCAAGGCTCACTATTATCCAGGCGTATCAGAGAACTTCAGCGATCAGGCTGGCCCTTTGCTGCGCGGTACTCGTGCTGGGCTCCTCGATGGCCATTTGAGTGACAGTAATCAAGGCATACCCTTCGGGAATTACCATTCAACAATATTGGTTCCACATGGCGAGGAGGCTGATGGCTCGGGAAACGAGTGCCATTTTCCTCAGGAGTACAACTGTCATTTTCGAGATGTTGTTGACGATATCCTTGCATCGGAAACATACATCTGTTCGCAGCCCAACCTTGCCGCGGACTGCTCTGGCTCCCGGAACACCGGGGCGGGGCCGGTGAGCTCCGCCGTGCCAGGGTAGCCCCATGTCGTCATTCACCGCAAAATGTGGGTCACCACGCCGAGAGCACAGGCCAATCCGTCGTAGACCCGCGACGTGCTGCGGGCATTGTTTCCTCGTCACGCGCGCCATCCGTATGAGTAAAGTTCGATCCGTTCGGAACAAGCATACTGCGACACGGCAGTCACACATTTCTGCGCTTTCACTATGTCTCTTTCTTCCTACAACAGCCAAGCGGGGACTTGGCAGGAGCGTCTTGAAGGTAAGAGAGACGCTTTTCCTCCGTCGCGGAGTCTGAACAGTCTTTAGATGCCTGCCGAGAGGCCAACATTCTTCGGCCCGTCTTCCAGATCGTCTCTGACCGGCGAGGTACGTCTCCACGAGGTCGTGGTGAGTGGTTCTGACTCTCGCAGGTGGGCGCACGGCCTGGTCCAGCCGGGTGACCGTCCGCGGGCGCACGCTATCCGCGCGGTTCTGGTATGACGGCAAGAATCTGAACAATGCGAAGGAGGACGCCGCCGAGATGGCGCTGAACTATCTCACGAGGCCGAATCCAAGTTAGTCGGGAAGCTATGCGACTACCCGATTCGGGGGCCGGAGATGGATGGGATTAGTGCCCATGCACCTCAACCGGATGCAGAGCGGTAGCAAATGCCAAAGCAAGCTGTTCTAACAAATTCACTACGTACAATCTTTTGTGTATCCCCGGTCAAATATGTCCGACGCCAATAATCTCTGTTCGCCCCGGTTGTTGCCTTACATATGCTCACAACTTGCGTCATTCAGTCAATGACGAGGGGCACATCACGGCTTTCACCTGCCTACCGAGGTCGCGTGCTACCATGAAAAACGTTCTCAGGGTCCGCCAACTGTCTCTTCGCAGGACGCACTTCACCTGGGATGACGGTAGACGAGGGCTGCGAGACGCCTTCCCGAGAGTTGGTAGCACTGGCGGGGACGATGACCCCCAACGGCGGCAACCGCTTATGGTCGGGTATGGCGGGATAGGGTGTCTTCGAATCTCGAGCCTGTCTTTGGAGAGAAGTTTCGTTATGACTAACAGGTTGTCCGTGTAGTTGACGTTGAGAATCTGCATGTTGGTTATGAGTCGCACGGAGGCTGGAGAGAAAAAAGTCGAAGGCTGAAAGGTCAGGCTTTGATATCGGTGGTGAAAACGAAATTGCTTTAGCGTGAGAGGGCTCAGTATTCCATAGCGGGGGGAACTTCATCTCGTCATTGATTTGGTTGTAGTACGTCCCCGTGTGAACGCTGGCTATGTCGCGCTGGACCAACTCTGTCCGATTCCAAGAATTGGTTGCTGTCTTGTCTTGTGGCAAGGCTGGCTTGATCATGTGCGCCCTTCTCCGGGCCTCTGAACCTTCGAGACTCTTCTGTGACCGAGCGACTGGCATGAAACCAAATGGAACGGCCCCCTCTGAGTGACATGTCTGTAATGCCGGTATTTGATCTGAGGCATCAAGTGTTTGTCCATTGGGGACTGTATGGGTGCGAGCCCTATTGCGGCGGGCTCGCTGTAGATTAACCCTCCAGAACAGTTGCATCAGGCAGCACTCGATTCTAGCATTCGTCAGGTTCAGACTAAGATAACACGAAGACAAGATGTACTAACACTTCCTTATCATTGGGCAATGCGAGTGATGGACGATCTCCATCAGTAACTCCATTAGTAACAGTGTATGCCCAAAACTTGCTGCCATGCTGTATTAAGAATGCCTTCGCCATCTCCGAGAGGGCCAATTGGTCGCTTATCCAGCCTCCTAATTCGGAACCAAGTCCTCCGTCTATGGTACGGAGCTTCGCTGGGAACGACAGGATGGTCTCGTGGAATGTTCTGCATCTGGTCTCCCTAATGTTGCCATATCCGAGAATTTGTTCTATCCGTCGAGCTTTCGGGATCGAGTCAGCTGTAGGCAATTTCATCTTAGGGTGAGTGTGGTGAGTTCAGCCAGAAATGCGCTTTCAGCGGAAACCAATGTTCTTATGCCATTCACAAACCGCACTCTGGGTTAATGCTACCAGGATCTGTGCGCATTACCATCTGCTCCTCTCTTAGTATCAGTTTTACGACCTAGGGGTTTGCCTCTGCTCTAGGATAACCTGCCT
Source organism: Colletotrichum tropicicola (assembly GCA_025962755.1). Taxonomy (NCBI): domain Eukaryota; kingdom Fungi; phylum Ascomycota; class Sordariomycetes; order Glomerellales; family Glomerellaceae; genus Colletotrichum; species Colletotrichum tropicicola. Next base: position 4,498 of record JAOWMA010000453.1, read on the forward strand.
ATGTGGTCGTACCCTCCAGCAGTACATCCACAAGCACCCCAGTCTATCTTTCTGGCGGCTGTGATAATCACCAGCATTACGTAATGTTGGCACGGACAGACTTTTGATCTCAATCGCTCTATTGATACCTTGCGTTCCGCATCGCTGACTAAAGTGCAACGTATCTAGAAGCTGACCACGGTTGGCCGTCTTCGGGCCATCTAACGTAAGCTCCGGGACATGTGACTCGCCACACCATTTTGATTGCATTGCTTGAATCATTTCTCGGATATGATGTTTTGATCAACGCAGCTTCAAGCTTGTTGTACACGAGTACAATACACATCCACCCTTTCATCCGTTCCAATTCGGCGTAAAGACGTCCCCTTTTGGTTACAAGGTACAGCGGCCTGAAGGTTTGGTATGAGCTGCCAGCTGAAGTTCAGCGTTCCAATAGACCGTGCATTTGATGTCACCTTGACAGGGTGGGAGATGGAGGACGGCAGGCTTTCTCAGACACGCCAGTAGTGTACCAGGTACGCGTGGGCGTCGGAATCCTCTGACCCGGCGCCGCTGGGGTGCTGGATAGAGTGGTCAGGGATCATGGGAGAGCTTGGATTGGCGAGCAAGCGAGGGAGAAGGGGGGTGGCGCGAACATCAATAACGACGACCCCAGCCGCCTTGTAGGCTCGTCACGCCTTGGCTAGCTTGAGGATAATGACGCTGCGACCATCTCGCTCTGCAGGAAGCTAACTTGGGCGAACCCAGCAAAACGCTCTGGATAACCGTCGCTGAGCATCAGGCTTCAAAGGAAAAGGTGTCGTTCGGCCTTTTACTCGCGCATGCGTAGTAATTTGATCTCGGCCATGGGCCGGTCTCTGTCAATCTTGGCTAACCAATGATTCTGCGCATCCTTCTGCTACAATTCCGGTCAGCGCTGACAAGAAGAAGAGCGGTTGCCATTGCAAGGGAAGCCATACACTCAGCAGATGAACCAGCGCTTAAGCCCCAAACGGTCGAGCTGACCGCTTCTTGGACGCTCCTCAGGCCAGGTTGTGTCTTGTTCCGTGATCAAAACAAGCAGTCCGAAGCGGAAATCGGGCTTCCAAGCCAAGCTTCCTACGTGTGCCACTGGCAACGTATTTGGTCGCGTGTATAAGACGTGCAGGGTCTGCCTGCCGCGCGAACCACTGTTTCTCGTCTTACCATGCTGAATTCAAGGCTTTCATCAATCCCTAGCCTTTCGTCTGCCAGATTGCACCTCATACGTTGCCCAAAATTGAGCCTCACCAAAATGACGCCAGATAGCATTCGCGACTGCGTGCGTTTCTTCCTGTCATTACCAGCTGCCGTATTCTCTTTCATAACAGTCTGGAGTACAGGGCATAGTATCCGCCCACCGGCCTCCTTCCTGTCTGTTCTCTATGTGCAACTCGCTCTGACATCGGGCAATGCAATGTTGCTTTGGGCACAACCACTTGCCTCATGGTTCTCTCTTTATCGAGCTACCTTCGTCTCGATTGAAGCACTATTACAATTGGACAGTATTCCAGAAGACCCTAGAGTTGTCTGGAGATTCTACAATAAAGGTTGGAGCCTGGGTGCCGGTCATGTATTGCTGGAAACTGCTGTACAGCCCAGGTTGGGCATGAACAGCGACTAATAGAGCGTTCTCCGAATCACCCTGTCAGCCTCCAGATTTGCGTTGCATTTCTACCTCCTTTTCGGCATCGACAACGTGAAAGGGACTGGATTAGACTCATCACAAGCTTTTAATCATGACGAGGCCTTCCTGCGAATGTTCACGGGTCATTTCAAGGTCTTCAAGCAGTTCACATGGCCAAATGATGACAGAGTCATGCGAAGACGATTTGTCAAGCTCGTCATTATCAGACTGCTTCGGAAGGCTCTCGCCCTCTGGCTTCCCTCATGTATGGGTCGCATTATGAGAAACACTGCTAATGAGTCTTCTTTGGACAGGCTGGCCTGCTTGATTCCTTGGTTTTTTCTGAGGTTGCTCCTTTCGCCTCGAATCGGTCTATCATTCCTGTTCCAGTGGAACTGGCTCAAGTTTCTTTTCCACCGCCAACAGAAGCTTAATGAGAAAATCTTCACTGCCGTCATGAATGCCGATTTCTCCAATCATCGAAAACAAAGCGTATCATCGAAAACAAAGCCGGTCTGCGATCACTGCGGTCATCGACAAGGCTCAAGATGTCGATCAGACGTTCGACACGCTTTTGGAGAATGTTTTAGACGGTTGATTTGCCATTTTCGTTGCTCTGCCTGTGAGAGCCATGAGGTATGGGTGTTTTTTCCTGATCATTGCTGCGTTTTACTTTTCGGTCTCTGTAATTCTTTTTCGGCGATCGACAACAGCCATGTTCAGAGCGGAAGCACAATTCATAAACGTTGTCCAGATTTACCGGCAGCAGCGCGAGGACGTGATTCAAGGATGGGTCACTGCTGCCGTCTTTGGTCAGACGGGATTCCAGATCCGGGAGAACAACAAGAGGCTGGAGAACTTTCACAAGACAAGCTGGATATACTACGTCCTGTTTCAAATTTCGGAGGCAATGAATCATTCGACTCTGGAACTCGGATACTTGACCGGAGCAGTCATTATCCTTAGCTTAATCCAACGTGGGCAGCTGGGATGGGAAGATTTCGTTGCGCATGAGGAGTACTGGATTCAACTATTCAAACCCCTTTCCTGCATACTAGAGGGCTCCAAAGACATGGCAAAGAAGACACAAGACGCTACCGAAGCTTTCAGCCTTAAGGAGATAGCTTCAAAGCCAAAGGTGAAGAAGCCTATTTTCCAATTTGGGAAGGGCCGGGTGGACTTTTGCAACATCGAAGTCACTTTCGGAAGCAGAGTGGTACTTAAGACTTTACCCTCAGTGCGCCTGCACGAACCAAGATCGCTATTGTTGGACCATCGGGCGTTGGCAAATCAACATTGCTTGCCCTCCTTACAAGCCAAATTGAACCCAACAAGGGCGACATCTTGATCGACAGTCAGAATGTCACTCAAGTCGACCACGAATCGTACGTCCTTGCTTCGTGCGGCGTGAGGAGTTTACTGACTATCTATGTGGCCAGACTCTCACGCTATGTGGGCATTGTCGAACAAAAGTATCACATCTTCAATTCCACAGTTATCGAAAATGTACGGTACGGTAAACGGGAGGCTTCTGAAGAAGAGGTCCAAGATACGTGCAAGAAGGCGTGCATTCACGATGTGATAATAGAACGGGAAGATGCCTACGACTCCTCGTGTGGTGATATGGGAGGGTAAGCTCCCCTCAGTCTATCCACCTTACGAGTATCATATCCTCAACTTCCTAGTGAATTCTCAATAGGTGAACTCCAGCGTATAGCGATCGCTCGACTGTTCCTGAAGGTCTAAGTATCCTCCTCATAGATGAAGGGACCAGCGCTCTGGATGCGCAAACTGAAGGCTCTATCAAGCGGGAGTTAGCAGAGGCTTTTAAGAGCAGTACAGCGGTGCTCTAACTCTTTCAGACACCGACTTTCATCTACTATACAAGCAGACACCATTCTCGTGCTCGGCGCGAGAGGAAAGATTGTGGAGAGGGGCAATCACGCTACGCTTTTGGGTTTGAATGGGGTGTACGCGGGATACTGGCAGGAGCTTCTTGGGTAGAGTCTTCTTCCCTTCCACTTCGCTTTGCATGACTCGAAAGAAATACTTTCAGTCCCCTAGTGGCATGGCCAGTCTACAAGTGAGGTTCGCGGGCTTATGCGGACGACACGTCTGTCCAACATCTTTGAAAGCTCCATAGTTGCCCAACCATTCCTTGAGAACATGATTTTGCGTGCGTTCCAAAATAGCGAAAAGATGCTTTCGTTCTGCTTACAGCCATCAGACGGTTTGTGCTACTACTGGTATACAATCAAACTGTTCCTAGAGGATCTCTCTCCGCCTAATCAATCGATCCCCAGCCCCTCTTCTTTCCCGACTCTCCTAGTCCACACTATATGCGGATTCAATCACACCCACAACGCATCTTGAGCCCTGTCGCCTATGTGACTCGTGCTCTGTGTTCTACTGGTCTCGAGTGTATATAGTTCTACACTGTCGATGTGCTGCCTCTGCCGGATGAGAATCGGATCCTGGCTTGAGTGCTTCTTGGAAAGCCTCTTGACAGCTGGTCTTGAACCAGGACGCGATTGGGCCCGGCTTGTATCGTTGCTTGGACTCACCGTAGGCAAGCAAGCACCGATTACATTCAAGTTAACCTCCAAGAACCTTTGGATAGTCAGCTCGTCTTCCTCGTATGATGGCAACAGGCGACTCACGACTATGTGATACCGGTGGCAACATTGCGTGTTAGATCGCGATGAGGATTCGCGATTTGCACCACCACATAGCTTCGAATGACTGTAGATCTGAGGAACCCTTTAGCGTCTGGGAAGACGTCAGAATCTGGCGGGACGTACGTAAGGCCGAGGAACACAAACGCCTGGGTTAGCATCCTCCGGCGAAGGTTTCGGGCAATCGGGATGCCCGAGTGATGTGGGAATACCAAAACGCAAGTTGAAAACGCAAAAAGCCAAATGCCCTTGAAAATGTCGAATGCAATGGCTGCAAGGAAGACCGGTTCCATCGGATGGCAAAACGCCTCAGAAGCAGTCTCCGAGATAACACAACTGGCTTGAGGTGCTGCGACTCCAAGAGCGTTGGCGACGATGGCGACGGTCGTCACTGCGGTCGTGGGATACTTCAATACAGGCGGCAGCAGTCGATATATACCAAGGCGCCGCAGAAGCAGCAGAACGTATGTCGAGGAGAGTGACTTGGACAATACGAACGCCGCCGTGGCCATTATGAGCTACGAGACCTTGGACATGAGAGAGCTGACGTTGTTACAAGACGTACCTGACTCTCTGCCCTCACTGGTGTGATGGCCAACACCTGCATCAAGATGGCGAAGACCTTCTGTTGTCAGCAGAAAGCTCCAAGCGAGTGTTTCGATTCAGAGACGCGATCACCAGCGGCAACCCCATGGCCCCTTTGAGAGATGTCAGTCCGGCCTGCTTCAACCTCCCAATGTTACTGACCATTTTCCCAGCTCAGTGCCTTTCTTTTGTGCTGCTCGTACAAGCTGCGGCCGAACATGCAAACACTCAGAGTACAACCGGTAATAAATATGCATCGCAGCTTCCATCGATGGTTATCGATGATTGCAACGATGTTGAGGTCGTTCGGGCTGGTCGCGGCGTTACTCATCTTGTCGTGTGATGGCTGTTGTGTCATGTACTTCTGGCCATGTCTCTGTTAGGTTCTCTGTCGGGTCAATGGAGAGTTATATAACAGCTCGGGGGAGCCCCGCGCAAAGTAGGCGCGGGGATCCAATGCTGCTCGGACCGCTGCAGGGGCGGCCTTAAGCAACGCTCTGAAAAGGGAATGATGCAACATGGAACTAGCGGAAGCTTCATAAGTCATAAACCTTGCGTTGATCTGGGATCGGGGTGCGATATACTTGGACATCCGTCGATAGGTCTCTGGCGAAGTCATGTCTGGCCGTTCAGGGGTTCGGAGACCTACGGCAGCAAGCACGCCGGACGTCTTGAGAATGATGTCCGAGTCCTGTCAGGATAGCACGTCTTTCATTGAAGACACACGCCGGCGTCTGCCTGAGCATCTTCAGCATGGGACCGCGCCTCCTTGTGCCAATGCCTCTGTCTACTAACTCAAAGTACCTCGTGCTCATGTCCGTAGCTACAATCAAAAGCCGTAATGCTTTGGTTTTGCGTTGAGATGTCCCATCCATTCGTCACGTTGTTGCTTTTGATCACTCGATAAGGCAGTCCCAACCCCTCAAAGAGCATAGGCGTACACGGCCATGTGCATCCTCGCCGAGAAGATCACGGGAAGCTGACTAAAGAGACCGCGCAGTTGGCCGACGGCCTCCGTCTTCTACGCGGTCGCGGCAACGTGTAGGTGGTATTCCCGAGTCGGTTGCGTGCAAGTACATTCACGCAATACCTCATTGGAGCGTCAGGTACTGCAAGCCACCAGCGAGCGCCCTATGGCAGGTCTCGTCGATCGGCGTCTGCAGTAGTCCAAGGCATTCAACCAGCTTGCGAAGTCTAGCCGCTGCAAGTCTCATGCAGCTAGCATAAGCGATGCATGAGGTCGAGCCAGCGGAACACCAGAGGATGCGAAAAAGACAGAACGGCTCTCGCCCAGCGCGTCCATTAATACCGCGCGAGTGTGCCCTCAAGAGATCTGTTTCGATCGATGTGAGATCATTCCCTTGCGGCAATATGGTGTCCTACATGCAACAGGGGGGTCTCTGCGTTCCTTGGACTGTCGTGGGCTTCGGCCTCATTTGTGCTGCCCTGTGGGCGCTCGATCTGTTTCCCGTTCTTCTCTCATCTTGGGTCAACTAGACCTTCCGACAGAGATTGTCAGGTTGAAACCAGGGTTGCTCGGCCATGTAGAGCAACTTCGGGAATTCTCCATGGAGATCCTCGGCCTGTCCCTGGAAAGCCTCGTGACGATACTACTGGACGGCTCGTCCAAACCGAGCGATCGCGGGTACATAAACAAAGCTTCTTGCTTGGGAACGATTGCGAGCGTGTGGTGCATCAAAGGCCCCGAGATCGTGATTGAAATCGCTCTAACGCTCTCCGATCCATGGTATGCAATCCTTGCCGTGCCACTCACGTTGATCATCTGGAACACGTGGACATGGGTCTTTCGCGACCTCTGCCGTGAGTATGTAAACGCGACGAGGGACAGACAGCAAGCTTTGTGAGTATCTCGATGACTACGAAAGATCCAGAAGCTGACAATAACAGCAAAGAAAACGATAAGGACAAAAAATGCTTATTACATGTCCGGTACCTGCGAGCAAGCGCCAATTCATCCTGCGACGGCATACATGCAAGTTTATCCAGTCGCTCTTGTATAATATGCTCCTGCACCTCAGCAATCAGTCTCAGAACACCGTGGCGACTCGTCTAGGTCATCATTTAAACTCAATTCACGGAACAATCTTGAAGCAATTACAAGCCCAGGTGAATGCCAGCAAGATTCGGGAAGCGGCGTCCTCCTCGGGCTTTGATTTTCTTGCCGATAACTGGCAGCGCGCTGCCACGGAGATCACCCCTAAAGAGCTGTTGGCTTATTCTTCGGGTAGCAAGGAGTTGCCGGATACGCGGCCGATGAAGAGAGCAAGCGGGCCGGCAGATCTGGAGGCAGCGGCAGACAGTGCAGAGACACCAGCAGGACCCAGCGGGTCGTCTCCAGCGCCGACCTATCTCCAACAAGTTTAGAGCTTGATGCCCGTGCTGAACACGGCGGTTCGGATGACACTCAATACTTTCACCGATATGCCCGCGGGGGAGAGTTGTGTCCACCGCGTGGCACGCCCGTCAGGATACAACATATTTGCGGAGGGCTCAGCAACGGGGGCTGGGAGCCTCCTGCCATCTCGGCGTGACTCTTTGGGTCGAGACCTAGCGTGAGTTTGAGGTCGACACAGCTGTCTCTGGACAATGGAGAATGATGGAGATTCATTTCTACTTCCTCTGGATGCCTGCGTGCGAGAGTGCGTCGGGGCTGGTGAGGATGATGGCAGTAAGAAGGTCGACAAACTGCGTTCGAAAAGTGGTAATATACACGATTTAGTTGCGTCCGTGATGAACTTCGCTCAACACAATCAGCTTGATTTTCCTTCGCGGCTTCCTCATCTACATCTTGGCTGCCGTCGATAATGATGCGCATTGCACTCGTCGTCCGGGTGCGCTCGCCATCACTTGCCTATGGACGTCGTGGTAGGACGGCAATCCTCGAATCAGTAACAAGTATTCACACCGTCGTGAAGCAGGAAGGTTGGAACAAGAATAGACGTTGATTGAAGAGTCCCTCTGAGCATGGGGCATTTCATTCCAACTGGAATGCTCCAAAATTAGGGTTTCCATTATTCGTTGACCTGGCTCCTTCGTGAGATGGTGGTAAAAAATGAAGTTGGTTTCGCGTTCGAATTCTGTCGACCCTACAGCGATTGCACCGTGGTAGATGACAATTGGGACATGGGTCTAGGACGACGGTCCATCACCCCCGTCTCCGCAATTACACTAGAAAGTTAGGCTCAGTATGATACGCTCAAACATCGTTCACAGGGACCATGTTGGGGCAAGCATGTGCTTATAGTGGGGCCTGACGACCAACTTACGCATGCCCATGTGTAGGCATACTGCTTACGAGGAGGCTAAGAGGAAGCAAGATAAGGATAACTGATGTGGCCAAAGAAACGTCTGGAGAGTGAAATACCATGTCAGTCTCACGCCCTCTTCTGGTGAACCCGAAGATTGGGCAGCAAATCGAGTGGGTGGGTGGAATGAGTGCGAGTGTGAGCAAGCTTGCCTGCCTTTCATCCGTTTCCCGAAGCTTGTTGGGGGAGGATTCGTCTAAGATACATTTGGTCAAAATTTTCTGAGGGAGGGTGGTGGGCCGTACTCATCATGGCTCAAGCCCAGCCCAGTCCGAAACATGACAAAAGCCAAAATGAAAAAGAAAAAGAGCTGCATGGACGCTCCAGGAAAGGCTCCTCTGCAGCTGATCCTGAGACGCCACGTCACTGGAACACAATTCTCTCGCTCCCGTGGTCGAACGAGGTGCTCTAGGCTGAATAGTTCAAGATAGCCCCTTCGTCGCCTCGACACCGTCGTGGCATCGGGCAGGCTGCGTTGAGTCAGTGGTTGAAGGGACCCATCACTGGCGCCTGCTTACAGTGGTCCAACGGTCGCCGGAGCTCCAATCTCTGGATGTTGCGTCGACAAGTTGCGCGGCGGCCTGCCCAGCTGGGCGGTGGAAGTCCAAGCCATCATGTACATATCGCTGATGTCTGAACGTTAGAGTCGGTCGACAAGTCTGGTAGCGCACCGTCGCGCCGTCATCCTCGACACCGCGTTATTGCTTTTTCCCGGCACATCACCAGTATTAGGAAGACCGCACCTAGCCGGACGCTGCGCGCGTCGTGGACGAAGGTGCGGAGCCTGGGCGATCCCCAGAGATGGGGCGTCCGTCGCAGCCCGCAGCAGATCGAGCCCCGGTCGTCGTCTACACCGCCGCGCGCGGGCCAGTCGCGTACCCAGAGGCACTCTCTGCAGCCGCAAGACACATGTATGATCAAACGATCATTTCGAAAGTTACTCCGTTTTCCGGGCCCTGGTCAATTTGGGCAAATCGCGAGCGCAGTCGGAGTGTAGGGCACAAGTCTCGAGATGGTGTTCAGGCGCTCGAAAATTGATTCTGCACGGCGCGCTCATGGATATCGAGTCAACGACCTCCAGGTCTGCCCCGCAAAGGAATCATTGTTGCCAGAATAGCGTTGTCAATAGTTTCCAATACCATCACATGACGCAGAGCACCTGCGGGACCTCCTGTATGTTGGAACAAGGGTCAGGGCAAAAATTGTCACTCATCAGCTAACCAGTGCATCGCCTGGCTTCTACATAAAGTAAGCCCGGCATAATGATTTCTGTGGAACTGTTATGAGCAACGCAATGGTTGCCCGTTTGTTCACTTGCTTCACCCCGAACGTGGCAGATTGTCAAGCTTCACAATGACTGATAGGGCTGATACTGATCAGCACCCCAAAAATGTGCTGTCTGACTGCTACTATTGGGCGTCCATGCTAATGCCGTCGCAGAACCTCTTAGCAAACGCACACGACTTGCTATATTGAGCATTGTCTGAATATTCGTCTTCGCTTTCATTCCCAGAACGAACTAGGTACATTTTGGATTTTCCAACAAACAGCGCAATCTGGGCAGTTGAAGCAGCCGAGATGAGGGATACTCCTCAATTGACGGTTGCGGGATTCCGCGATCCGCAACTGCATCCGCCGATGTATGTGGTCGACTACTGCACCTGCCTCAGAGCTGACAGTCCGTAGACGCCTCCTCAAGTCCAACGTCGTTCTTGCAGAGGATAAAAGCCTCTTGTGGGGAAAAAGAAAATACGACATAATACACTCGCGAGTGATCAAACACATGGACGATTGGCCAGAGTTTCGTGGAAATGTACAATCTTGGCTGGCGGCTGGAGGTGAGTTGAGGATAGAGATAGTCGGCATGATTCCTCTCGGCGACAATGGCAGCCTGCCGAAAGATTCCGCACTCTTGAAATTGTCGCGCATGTTGTGGGAACCTCCAAGAACGTCAACATAGTCAATCGGCGATCCTGACACCATCATACGGGACCTCGAAAACATTGGGATGCTCGTGTCGACCGTTTGCGAGAAGCTTCATATCACCAACAAACATTCCGACGATGAAAAAAAGAGGGTCATTGGAGACTGGTTCACCATAACCATGAACGCGTTTATAAAAGCGAGTGTGCCTGGCGCCAGGGAAAGTTTAGCATTGGACAACGAGCTCGTCGAGAAAGCAAGGAAAGAAACGGACGGCCCCACCATCTATGCTTATTGCAACTAGTAAGTTTCTCTTGTCCTGCGCCGAAGGACTTTCATGATTGATAGTTTTCAAGCTATTCCATCTCAGCAAAATGGATGCCTCGTCCGTGGGAGTTGTAGGATTGTGGATCTTTTAAAGAATGAGTAAGTGGCCGACCGCCAGTACCCCTAGGATCTCGGGCGTGGCTGCCAAAAGGCTGGCAGGTTCATGTTTCAAAAAGCTTCCCCAATCAATCTCGCGTCCCAGAACTGAACGACCACGAGGGTTTCCGTTTCTTTTTTGTCTGTCATTGCGCGCCTTTTGAATACCTACAGTAACGAGATCTGCGAAAATGAGATGCTTAAGCGTCAATGTCGGCTACATAGCAACAGCCTTTTGGTTTGTGGGCTATGAAGGCGGCCGGGAACTTTTGTGCCAATGTCCCATTAACTATCGAAATGGATGTTGGCGGGATTCTTTGGGTCTTCAAAGGCGAGCTATTTCTTACTTTCTTGTGCCAAGGCGTTGATGAACCACCTAGACGCCACCGTTGGGAGCCATTTCGGCCAGGATCGAATGCCCATCCAGAACAGTGGCAGTCTGGGTTCCACTCTTGAACAAGGCAGCTGATGGCAATACTCTGAATGCGCCAGGAGCTCTTTGAAAGACCGTTTTGGCTCCGTCGTCACCGCCCCAAGGCCCCCTGAAAGCAGCTGTTGGTTTATGTCAGGGGCCTGGAACTAGCAGTGGGCGAGCCGAGACCCGCCACCGGTAATTAGCTGTCGAGGAGTGATTGAAATGAGCGACGAGGCCGTGCATTACTGTCAGTGTCTTATAAGACTGTCCAGTTCTCGAAAGGAGTTCTATAGCTGGGAATGATATTCTCAGTGAGTCTCAGCAAAATACTGGACATAGACGACATCATGAGAGACAACCGCGACGATGACGAGAGCTACGGCTCTTCCCGCGATACCAACGCGCAAGAGTTCCCAGAAAGACGCTACGACGACGAACTTAACATGGATATGCTGAAGCGTCGATTGCAACATTTTCAACTGTCGGACCCGAACTTCAACCACGCAACAGTCATCATCGGCGATCGGTTCTCAAGACTGATTGCCGGGCATTTCGAGGATTGCCTAGACGACTCAGGGGAGTTCACAATCACGCAGTATAGCTATTTCACCCAGTTCTTGCCACTTTGCCTGCTGACAATGACAGAGACGAGAACGACGTCGGCAATGGAGATTGTTTCGATTATGTGCTTTTTTTGTACTGTCGGAACTTCCATTACACGGCGTCTTTTGAACAAACTACACAGGTACCGCATACGATGCGAGCACGAGTGAGATAAACGCTAAACCTCATGGCTGTTAGTCTTCTCCAACCCGGCGCAACGATCGACATTCAGGTCGCCGTACCGGACCCGAATTGCGCGGCGTCATCTGCTGGTCGGACGAGAAAAACGTTAAGTAGGATGGAGCGCGACGAGATCCATAGAGTCAAACGGATGATGCAAGAAATTGGGATTGAAAACACACGTCACATCGATGCTTTCTTTCCGGATGAACGGCGACTAGCGCTTGAGATCAATTGCATGGCTGGAATTGCTTGGCTGGAGGGGAGACACAGAGCAGCTTTAACACACTCGCGCACTTTAGTGCCTGGAACGGCGTTGGCAGTGCGTTACTGTACGTCCAGTCTCGTTGGCTAATGACTAGAAGCTGACTGTCATAGGCACATTATCCGAGGGGGGAAGCCAAACACGAATAACAAGAGGTCTAGGGACGAGCTTGAAGAAGACGGCTGCGTCAGGAAACGAGCCTGTCAGCTACGGCACTAGGATCTCAGGAGGGATGAAGAGACATGATGCCGTTGGCAGGATGCAAATAGTTTCTCTTTGAGTGGGATGATCTGTTCTCATAGCCTGAAAATTACGTTGATATGCTGTTTGATCCCTTGACAGACAATCTACGGCAGGCTGTCACTTGGCATAAATTGGGAGAGTGACGAGAGTCGGAAGAAAAAGGTGTTCGAAAAAAAAAGTGTCGCCTCTTCCAGCGTATCACCTTGGATGATCTGACGGAATCGACCGAAGATCAATTCATTAGCTATGGTGACAAGACGACAACGGCTTTGTGGGCGCGACGAGCCAGCATCGACGCACGGGTGTGGGCATTTTGAGCCTAGCCCAATTTGGGGCCACCCTGTACGGTTGGCGTAGCGGCCGGCGTCAGCTGGAGCGAGTGACTTTAGCCGAGGGGCGATCCATCGGGAAGAATTAGAGACCTACAAACGGGCCAATCATCCAGTGGAATCTCGCTGGGCTTAAGGGCCGTTTCGACGAAGTCTGTAAGACGTATAGCTTCCTCCTTATCGAGGTTGCCAAGGGCGTAGCCCTCGATGTGCACCCTCGAAAACACCTGTGCGGCGACGTGTTGAACTTCCTCAAAAGTGATGCCAGGTAATGTCTCCGACAGTGTCTCCACATGGCGACCATTCTCCGAGGTGAGGTAAAATATGTAAGAATAGATCTGGTCCCAAGGTGTTGCAAGCCTCTTGTTGCGATATGATCGACCTAGTTGTTCCTTGACTGCGTTGAATCTCTTCGGCCTCAACTCGAAACCTTTGATATGGCGCAGGATTTCATCCAAAAGAACATGTAACTTTTCGTTGTACCCGCTGACTTTGATTATGACGCCGCGTTCGTCGTGATTGATGTGATACTCTAGGCCTGCAGGTGTGGCACTAAAGAATGTAGTTTCTAAAGAATCCCTGATGCCCTTGACAAGTAATGCAAGTTTGACGAAACTTCCAGGCGCCGAGTTGACATCAGGACTCCGGCAGATAACGTGGAATATGGCCTTTGGTACCCAGAATCTGTCGTCCCTCTTCCATTATATCCTCGTAACTTTGTCCTCTCGAATGAGGCGCGGCGACAATTCGGGCTGCTTGACATCTCTCCTCTCAACCTGGAGCTTGGTGGGAATATATTCGTTTTTGCCGGGAAGATGTATCTCTGTGGGCCGTTCAGATGCACAAATGGTGGCGGCTTTTTTGATTCCCGCCATAAAGTCGTTTGGAATCTTCTCACTGTAGAACCGGATATCGTACCACTCCTCTTGCTGGTTCCATTTTCTGGAGAATGTCTTCGACCATACCTGCATGGAAAAGACATCTGGTCGTAGGCAAGCCAGCCCAGCCTCAATTCGCGTCGGTTCAAAGTTGCGTAGACAATGCCAGCTGAGGAGCCACCGGCGTGGCAGTAGCCTTTGCATGGCAGCACTCTTATCCCGAGCAAAGACAATCGCCGGGCCCTTCAGCTGGTGTTGAAAGTCGATGTTGGCCATGTTCTTGATCTCGTCGAATATCCACTCCTGAGATGTGTGCTCCCTCAGGAGCGAGACATATTGGAAGAAGACCTTGATGACATCCTCGTAATTATCGACACCCTGGTTTGTGTCAGCGATCCAGGCCAGATCATGCGCCGTGGATGACGAACTCACGTTGTCGGTTAAACGAAAACTGCACTCAAAGATACTAGGGGCGCCGGGGCAGATTGGGTACGTCTCAGTTTCCAGGGCCTCTGCCCAGCCCTCTTTCTTAAGATACGCCATGATGCTTCCAGGCCCCTTGTGACCGAACAAGTGATCGACATATCGACTGGCCTGCAAATCGTCGGCTTCTTCCTCGTTTAGGAACGGAAATATCAACGTTAATTCGTGGTCGTCCGTGACCGGCTCGGCAAATATCTGCAGTCCGAGATCGCTTAAGGGCACCTCCGCCTCCCAACGATTTGGGGCCAGCCCCCTCTTATTTAGAATCGCGGAGAACAGTTCCTCGACCCACTGACCCAGAACTTCCAGTGACTCTCGTCCAAGAACCACCAACGTCATTATATTAGCCGAGTAACACTCTCGGTAGAAGTCAACAAGTTTAGCCCTAACATTACAACCTTCGCCTTCTAGTCGAACCTTGAGGACTTGAAGATTGGCAGTCGCCAAACGATAGTAAGGATGTCTGGGATTGGAAACAGTCTTCTGAAGCTCAGGCTTTTGGTGCCGATCATCCTTCCGGTGCTCCATGGGCTTTGCGTGGACGGCTTGTAAACCTTTGTCGACTGCTGATTCGAGGAAGAGAGGCTCGATAAAGAAGTGTGCGAAGCGATCGAGCGCCCCCTTGAAGGGAGAGGGGTTTGTGTCCGACGGCTCCCGGTCGTTGGCAGGTTTTGCCGATACATCAAAGTAGTAATGGTTGCATGTGGCTCCAGTGCACGCGTCGTAAGTACCCCCATCGGAGTCAAGATACTGGTGATACTCGTTTACTTCGGGAAATTTCTTGCTGCCCATGGACAGAAGCTACGGAAACTACCATTAGCTAAGGGATCCAAGCGAAGTGACTTCTGGCACGGCGGCATCTTACATGCTCTACGGCGTGGGCCATGCCAGGCATATCCTCATCGTCACTGAAGTTTCCAACGCCGATGCTGAGAGCAGCGCTGGCCTTGTCTGCATCCGGGTCATGGACTAGAAGCGCCTCAAGCTCGTTGGGTAGGTGAAAGAAGCACATTAACCGTGTTTCGTGCAAGAACTCGTGGGCCGCGTTGGGGTCCATGTCGGAAACAACGCGCCGCGGCTAGAGAAATCTTGAAGAGCGTTGTAGTTGTAGGAGGGGAATGAGGAACGAGAGATTTTTGTGGAAGGTCTACTCTTCTGCACAACAAAAGATTGTCTATCAGGAGAGAGCGGCCATTGGTCCGAATTTCCATTGAGGCATTCTCAGACCAAAGTGCGCGGCTAGAGCATACGGAAGAGGAACAGGACGAGACCCATTGGGGCGCAGCTTCGCAACGGTTGGCCCAGGCTCGAGGTCCCTTGCAAGTGCGCCGGCTTGAAACGGAACCATAGCCCGCGGCATATCCGTACGCGTGGGCTAAGAAGTTGTCGCTGTGGGCCGTCGTATCCCATCAGCACATTACTCAGGGTCGCACGGGGTTTATGGGTGACGCTTCCGGGCGTGCCAAATAGAGTGGGGGTGGGCACGAGTAACGCCTGGACGTTACCTAACGCCTGGTTGTTACTTAACGGCTGGATGTTACCTAACGAACCCACACCAGCTAACACCCCTTATATGAATTGACGACCCCCTGCAAAAGGTGCCTTCCCAAAGGTTTTCGCACCCTGCGCTGCCCGGTCGGTCCACCTGGTGGCAGTGAAGCCCCTAGAAGTGCCTTCTTTCCCTTAGTCAACCGGCCCCCTTGACAACACCACCTACGCCCCATCAGCTATAAGGTCGAGGCAGGCTTCCTTGTCACCGACTTTGTCGGCTTATAAAGCCTCGAGCGCCGGCCGTTATTCATCCGGAGTGAGCTCCTAGAGTGGAGGCGCAGCCGGAACGGAAGGAGCGAGATCCGTTTACTCTACTGAAGATTCTACTAACACTAGTCAGTAGTACACAGACACTAAACCTATAGGGCCCCTTTAACTATTAGCTAGAAAAAAAAGAAACCCTTTGACCATTACCTAGCTAGTTGAAATTTTAGCGTTTGAATAATAAGGAAGGAGCCCGGGTGCCATACGAAGCCCGGGTGCCATACGAAGCCCGGGTGCCATACGAAGCCCGGGAGCCCGGGAGCTATACGGAGCCTGGGAGCCATACGGAGCCTCACGGATCTAAGGGCTCCGGTAGTTTCGCTGAAGGTTTCCCTACTACCTAACATTTCAGCGTCCAACGTCTCTTGTACCAAGTGCTTTCAGAACATCGCTGGACTACATCGACAACATGAGGCCCGCACGAGAACTACTGAAGGAATTCAGGAGCCCTTCAGAAAGAGGCGACAACGGGACATAGACGCAGCAACCGCAAGAATGACAAACTCGACAATGTTGCAAACGCTGGCGAAGGAGATTTTTAACACAGTTCGTCCCCGAGGTGCTATATCTACCAGCAAACGCCTACGCCACATCCTCAAGCCTTATCTGGAATTGCTAGGAGGGAAGAAGGATGACTTCGAAAGTGTCAAACCCTTGAACATCATCGTCATCACTGACGGGGCTCCTTCCGATGATGTAGAGGCCCCTATTATGACTGCGGCCAGAAAGCTCGCCAAGCTCGATGCCCTCCCCACCAGCTTGGTATATATATAGTTCTTCTAGGTGGGTAATGACGCCGGAGCCAAAGAGGCCCTCCGTTAGCTTGATAATGAACTTAAAGGCGTTCCCGACATTGTTGACACCGTCACTTGGAAGGACGCGGAAACTGGCGAGCTTGATTCAGACCAAATTCTCAAAGCCACTCTCGGAGTGGTGATAAAGCGACTTGATCGTATACCAGCTCGTGGCGAGGGCAGTCACTGAGGTCGAGTGCATAGACCTTCTCATGTCCAACATCTGAGCTTGGACGTGCGGCAAGGATCACAGACGTGTTTAGCACATTTGAAGAATGAGATCGGTGTTTCGAACCACACGTACGAGAATTTGGTTGTCAATTGATACTATGATGCAGACCTCGCTGTATGATCAGAGGTAAGAGTGACACTTTCGCAACCTCGCAATATAAAATAAAGTTGCAAAATCCTCGGCGCGAGGCAATACAGCACCGATTGTGTCATCGTGAAACAACGAGTGCATTGACGAAGTATTCAGAACGGCATCGTGGTTCTCAACCAGTGATCTCCGTAGATTCAGTGTTGGCATTTGGCAGGCAAATCAGACTCGTCGCATGAGAGGATCGCCTTAGCAAATATAGCGGCTCGTACTCTCCTGAGAGTTGAAAACATAAAGAGGTCTTGGAAATTTTGTCTGACCATCGCCAAAAGCCTTTGATCAAGAGATGAAGAACTTAGTTTCATAACATACAACCCCTAATACTCTTGAAATCGCCACGGCCATCATTCTACCAGTGGCGGTGGTGACCACCGATCCAGCCTGTTATCCAGAGCCAGGAAATTTTCACCTAGGGCTCTCTTATTACTAGTGACTCTCAATGGCATACTGCAGAGAGTGAACATGAGACTTCCCTTACGGTTATGACTTTCCGTTTCTCAAACCTCGCACAAAGAGTCTTCAGCATAGCGATTTGACTGTTTCTGTGTCGATGTCAAGCAGCATGTGCGGAGGAGGGCTTGCCTCCTAAACCTACTAGTCAGTTTGACTTTTCCGTAAGAATTTTACTGGAATCATGTAAAGTTTAGGGGTGCCCGCACCCGAAAGACATCCTTCAAAGCATTAGAGTCTGTGAGCATTTCCGCCTTAAAGTTATAAGAAGCTTGTGGATGCCGCCTGAAATTGTACCAAACTGTAAATTTTCTGTTTCTAACAGCTTCTCAATGTGTGAATTTGTGCTTAGCTGAGAGGTTAGCGTGACGCAGGTTTCAGCTCTCTTCTTTAGGGAGCTCTTTGCCACAGCCGCGACATTTGTAAATGACGCAGAAGTCCTTAACTTGTATAGAGAACATTTCATCATAGTCAAGGTGATCGAAACATCGCCAAATCTCCTGAGCTGATTTTCGGGCTCTGTTCCAACACTTGAAATAACTGGCTGTTGGAGCTAAGGGTAGCTCCATTTGACCAGTCTCCATAATTTCTACACAAGCTAGTTAGTTCACAAGCAGTAGCCACTTGAACTTTTACTTACCTCTCAGTAAAGCTTTCAGCGCTTAAGTTATATCAGCAATACAGAGTTGACATAGTGGCTTCTTCGGGGTTGACATGCGTGTACGATGCTAAGAGCCCCGGCACACTGTCTTGTTTAGGCTGCATAGCAAAATTGACGGTCGACACATTATCCAAAGCCACCTGGTTCAATAATTGGGGATCCATCTTGGAATCTGTCGCGGACTCGATTGGGTACTAGGTAGTCAGCAGAGCCAAAAGACGCAGTATCGAAGACCTCAACATGGTTCTGGACGGGAGAAAACTGTTGTGATGGGCAAATGTACGGAATGAAAGGTGCTACGGCGGCAGTCGGCGGTCGTTGTTGCTCTAGGTGAGAAGGAGTGCCTCCAAATAATGTATTTGAGGCGTGCATGGACGTCATTCAAGTACTGAACAATACCCATGCGTCCATCTCCAAAGTTCCCACGTCTCCACACACGCTTGTGAGGCTGGTCATCTGGCATTTATCATGACCATGTCTCGATTTCGGTTGCCGAAGAGCACCGTGTTTGTTGCCGTGTGGGTTGAGATCTTCAATCACTTCGCGAAAGGTTAGGAAGTCAGGCTCTCTGTATTCTTGTCTCTAGGTCTTGAGGTCAGTCCAGTTTTGAAAACTTGCCGTATCCCAAACGTAGATGGAACCGTGCCTGGTCGAGAAATTGTCGATGTCCTTGGCCTCTTTTGGAACACAGTTGCTTGATCCAATCGGCATTTGTCCAGCAACGTGCTGACATCTTTGCATGTCACTGACGGCGCTCTGCTTGTGGGCTCTGTCATGATAAAGCGTAAGGCAATCAGGGAGAAAATTCAAAGAGTTCCAGCTGTTTTGAGACACTGAGAGGGTTTAGGGTTAGACCATGATGTCAATGGCCAGCCTCATATAGCTGATTTCGGGTTTGGCTGCGAAGTTTGGCGCCGGACCGATCCCTGTCCAGGTCACTTGCTCCTGTTGGCAAGATTGGCCAAGGCCCATGATAACCAGCGCAAAGGCGTCTCTCCTGGTGGGGCAAGACGTATTGGGATCGACCCATCTCTGAATGAACGCAGATACGAGTTCTTCCGAGCGTGAACAAGGCAGGCATTGGTATTTGCGGAGTATCTGTGTTGGACTGGTGGTCTCCGAGCGGTTCGCAGTCCCTTCGATGTCTCGCTGCCAATCTGAGGTTGCTACTAAGGTCGTTCGACTGGAGATAGGTGAAATGGGGAAAGAGAGCTGAACCAGTGTTCAACCAAGACGAATCAGGCTCTTGGTGCCTCGACGGCCTGCATTCGTCAGCACACAAGCCAGTCTTGCTGGAACTCATGATTGTCATTGTGCACTCGACGCCGCGTCCTCCCGGTCCAGTAGTGTCTACACGCGGTGCGTCAGCATTACGTCCGACTGTGATGGCTCTTTATTGCGCATCGCTCACATGTTGAAACGCAAAACGCTGGCTGAGGAATTGACTCACTGAAAAGACAGCTGAGATGCGTCAACTGTGTATGGCGGAAGATGCAACAATAGAGAGGGTGCGTTGGGGGACCAAGATCATCTGTGGACTGGGGACAGCTACGATTTGATAGGGGACCTTATAAGCAGGGTCTCCTTCGCCCCACCTGAAGACATTACGCGTGACTCTTCATCACATGAGCAGGCTTTATTCTCCCATCTTGGCCAATTCTTGCAGTTGTTTACCGCATATCGTTTCCCTGCTGTGGCGGTTTCGCGGACCAGAAGTTTTCCACAGCACGCCACATAGGCCTGGACTGCGGCGAACTTACGATTCCAGTTTCATTTAACTGTGCTTCTCACCAACTGCCAACCCGAGTTCTGTGCGGAAGCTGGAATCCCATGCTCCAGGGGGTGCCATCGCGACATCCGTCGGCTCAAGGTACGCTTGTCGTGTTGGACCATCCAGAGACTTTCACAAAATACGTAGTTCCCGCGCAACAACGTGATTTCCGTCGCTCCCCCGGATCCAAAGCGCTGATTTTATGCATAGAAGCATGGTTTGAAAGAAGGTTCCATCCACGAGAACCCAATGCTTCGGCGGGGGACAAAACCAAGATGTGCTTGGGCCACAGGCTATTTCTAGCAGCCCGCTTTATTAGCATCGCTCCAGAAAAGAAGGCAATGGTTGTTACGTCTACCTACGCAAAAGTCCCTGCGGAGTCTTCCCGAATCCCGCCATCAACGAGAGACAGGACACCTTGCCACGGCCCGATGTGGAATTAGGTAGCGCAAACCGACGTGGAAATACCCTGCCATTCTCCTACTCATACCGACAGGCAGTTGACCCTAGGCCAGAGAGCTTTGAGCGAGCCGGGATAGGGGACACCTGGAGTTCTGCTGGCCCTCATACGGTTTTCACTGATGGTAAGAGCTCCTGGGCGGTCTCGCGGACGTTGAGGATCGCGCCAGCTCTCATGCTGTTGAATCGTAGTTGCGCGATGCACCCAACTGTATTGGGTTCTGCCCCGATCAATGGGTAAGTTGGTCCAGAGGAACTAACCAGAGGAGGTTCTACCTCACGAATTTCCATTGGATGGTGCGTGCAACATCGCCAAATAACGTGATCTGTTGTTCATGCTTCCAGTCGGCTACAGCCAGAGCAGGAATATTGCGGCCGAATCGTCGTCGGAAGCTCACTGCAGAACTTGCACATTGTTTTCTTTCAGCTGCTCCCTCGTACAAGCAGTATTGAGAGCCCCGGTCGGGCATTTGATTAACGTCTCAAACCCCGACTGCAACGTGAGATGGGCGAGGCATAGCGCCAATCTGCGTTGCCTTCAGGGATTGAAAGTCAAACGCATTATAAGAGGGGGACAATTCCTCAGCGTTCTTTTCTGGGGCCCTGATCAATATCGCAAACCGTCACCTTAGTCGTCTGTTGTTCCCCGGCCATCATAAACAACAGCATGCATCCAAAGATCACGGCGACTCTACCGCTAGGCAACTTTGTCGACCTACACCATTACGCTTTTGGTATTGGTTCTGGCGTTGCAACACTGCTTTTCTTCTTGCGGCTGTACAGCAGGCACCGTCTCCGCACGCTGGGGAGAGATGACTGTGAGTAAATTATCACGATTCACGAGGACATTGGGCGAAAACTGCATCCACAGGGCTAATACACTACCAGTGTGGCTGGTCCTTTCCTGGGTAAGTTTGGGATCAAGACTCACTTGAACTTCACCTGAAACTGACGTCAAGTCTCAGGTTTTTTTCAACGGCGATGAAGCTTGTGATGATACATAGAAATCTCTCATGGTATGACACCAAACATGCTTACGAGGTCGGGATAGTCGCCATACAGATGAAAACAATGTGCTACCACAGCAAAGATATACCCGACGACCGCTTTCAAGTTTATGCCGAGGTGCGCACCTCGTCATTTGAAGGATGAAGAGCCATGACTGACAGTCGCTTTAGCTGAGTTATAACGCGGCGCCGGCATTTATAATGTCCCTTGGTTGTGCGAAAATGTCTATCCTATGCTTTTATTTGCGCAACTTCACCAGGCCGTACTTCAAGACCATAGCCAGGATCACTCAGGGCCTTGTGGTGATGGTCACGTTCCCTATCACCTTGTTGCTATGCCTCTCTCGCTTTGAACACCTGGGTCTCAACGACGTGGCTCTCTTCCTAGCAACGGCTGGAGCAAACGTCGCCATGGATGCTCTGTTGCTCGCTCTGCCAATACTGACGGTTTTCGCCCTCCAAATGAGTTGGAAGAAGAAGTCTGTCGTCACATGTTTCTTCAGCCTGGGATTGATGTACGTTAGCCATCCAGAGTGTTCTAAACAGGAGCTACTGCGGCTTTCAGAACAATGGGCACCTCCATCCTTAGACTGTATCTCCTCAATGGGACACTGGGTAGCTCTGATCTCACATGGGAAGCCGCGCCCGCGAACATTACCTCGTAAGCCACCCCAGATCACGGGAATAACCTTCATTGACGAACGACAGATTTCTCGAGGTGACTTTTCATCTGATTTGTGCCTGTATGCCTGCGGTATACAGGTTCGTCAAGGAACTCAAATGCTTCAAGGCCGTTTCCCCTAACCCGACCTACCAAAGTCACGTCTCGGGGACCCGGCAGCAGCCCTTGGAAAGGTCCAGTCAAATCCGACTGCGCGAGCTCCCGGGTGGCTCCGACATGGAATCAGGAAGGGCTTTGTCGCAAGGCAAATCCAGCGGTGCGGCTAGTGATTGGGGTTCGGGAGGAGTGGATGATCCGGAGCGAGCTCCTGAACAGGACTGGCATTCAAGATAGCAGCTCGATCCTCCTTGCCTGCTCACAGACGGGCCCCTTGATGTCTTCGGCCGATGTATGACAGCTGATTGCCAGCCTGCCGTTCATTTCCCTATGCCCACCGAGGTGGTGGAGTAGAATAGCAACGTGAATAAGGGCTGGCTGCCTGGCACATAGGTAGATAGGGCCGGCTGGGATCGGGTGGACGGCAACAACAACACAACTCAGTCTTGGCAATCGTAAATATACTGAGCTGCCGTTTTGGGTGATTTGTCCGTCAATGTTTTGCGTAAACCAGTGCGTAAACCAGTCTCAATCCTGGCCGATTTGACAAGCCTCAACAACGCGTCAACCATGCGAAGCTGAAGCCATGCAGGCATGGCCAAAAAAGCCAGGGCCAGGACCCCCAGATGCGACGGCATCAAGGTCTATAGTGACCTCGCTGACCCCGATGAGGGTTTCTCCGCGTCTCCACTTTCCCTCCACTTTACTGCCAGGACGCTTGCTGTTGGCACTTGCATATTTTCTACAGCCTTCGGGCGGTTGTCGTCTGGGACTGTTGTAAGGGCTTCGTGTCCATAGAGAGGCACATTCTCTGGCCCAGTCGTGGCTATTAAGGCTCGCTACTGTTCCCTTATTGAATTCGTTCTTGCTATTGCGAATAATTATACCCTCTATCTTGATATCTTTGTCGCAAACATGAACGCGTTGTTGCTCGCTCTCACATCTACTTTGATGTTTGGAGTTGTCGGTGCAACTGCTACAGGACGCGCCCCGCGTCAGTGTGTACGTCATCACCACCCAGGGGCATCCCTCTTATACTAACATCGCATTGGAAGTATACTGCCCTTTTGAGTTAGAACAGCCTTACTAGGAGAGTTCTCACCCCAAGTGAGTTATACGCGCTCTAGTAGTTTCGCTGAAGGTTTCCTACCACCTAACATTTCCGCGTCCAACATCTCTTGTAGATATAGTTTGCCGGACTGTGAATAGATTTACAGAATATCTGCTGTATGACCCACTCCTCGGGATCTGTGGACAAGGTGAAGCGAGGCAAAAACTTACTTTTAATGACGTCGGTAAATAATACAGGTAGCTTATCCCAGACCAGTTCGACATATCTGAGGAAGTCTCCTAGAGCGACGAGAACCTGTTGATGATGAGTCATATCCGATTTCAGGGAAACACAACGTACCTCTAGATCCTACTGCCGGCCACTACGAAAATTATCATCGGCACCCTAGTACGCCCTAGACAGGACTGTTGCTATCTAACGGCTTTTAGAGTTACCCATGGTTACCAAGTCGCTCCAGATGAGTCGAATAGGCCGCAGAAAAAGCTAAGGGAGATGCGATATTAAGTGCGCGGGGGATGCGTGAAGTGGCTTGATTAATTGTAACTACGAGCGCTGGGCGCGCGTGGCTACAAGGGAGGTGCTTGTTGCACAGGACACCCGGCGCTTTGTCCTGGGCTTTACATTCTGTGGATCTTTCTTTCATAAGGGTGTAGGCGTTTGATCGACTTGGAGCCATTGCGTCAGAGCGGTTTAATATCAATGAAGATGGGCAGCAATTTGTGTCCACACTTGTTGGAAGGCCCACCCCGAAGGGCATCCAGAGACGCCGCTTGTAATCAAGGATTTATGGTAATACCTTGAACGTGGTGAGGAAGGCGAACTCTTACGCGAAGTGACGAACAAAGGCGTCAAGAACGCGGCCCGGTATTATCACTATGAAACGGTCCAGGTTCACGGGACAAATGGTGATATCTGGAATAATGTTCGACGCGGCCTAGATGCCACGGCAGTGACAGACTACCGGACAGGACGACAGATGCCACTAAGCAACATAGCAAAAGATGCCCCGCGGAAGGGCCGCGGCAACACCAGCAGGAAGCGTCCGTCCAGCCAAACCGATTCCGCTTTGCCGCCATTACTACTTGCTGCTCTGGTAGGCTGCATTGAGGGCCACGTGTCTTTATACAAGGCAGGCATCCTCCACAGAGATATATCCATCAAGAATCTCATGATCAATGAGGATAGTGATAACCCATTCTGGCCTGAGTTCTTGATCGACCTTGACCTTGTTATTTGGGAATAGCGGGAGGGTGCTTTGGGCGCTAAGGGAAAGACCGGTACAAGGGCATTTATGGCCATCGGGGCACTGCTAGGCAAGCAGCATTCGGTTATGCATGACCTAGAGTCAATATTCTGGGTCCTGTTTTGGATGTGCATTTATTACGACGGGGATGGTAAAGATGTTGGGCCGACTAGGTTTGATAGGTGGAATTACGAGAGTGACAACACGTTGGCTGAACTCAAAATGGGCATGGTTGCTGATGAGCAATAATTCCAACAAAAAGCTCCTGAGAACTTCACTTTGTACTACCAGCCGTTAGTCCCATGGGTTAACAAAATGCAGAGGGGGGTATTCCCTAGTGGTCGGAAGAGGAACAGCTTAGAGCCTGGGGCTCTACTCGATGAAGGAGATCATCCTCGAAGCACAGTAGGACGTAGAAGTCAGGGCGGGTGGGAAATGAACTGCTAATGATTACTGAAAAGAAGGGTGACCAAATAACCCGCAGATTCAGTCCTCCTTGCTGTCTTTTTGTCGTCCTTGTGATTTCTCTCGCTTCTCATGCCTGCATGGACTAGATTCTACCCAACATTATCACAGGAGTTTCGTGATCCTTAGCTGAGCCGACATCAGGACCTGACGCCACACACGTCGAAACGGCAAGTCGACCACCGCAGCAAGACATGATTTCGGTTTCTAGAGCTTCTGACTATACGGCGGGCTTCTCAGCATCTACAGGGCTAAGGAATACAGCTAGGACTTTCATGACATAAGAACCGAGCAGCAAAGCACCTTTCAGATAATTAGACTGGCCATCTTTCACGACGACAACTGCAGCTAACGTGGCGAAGCCGTAGCCGATGGTCGGTACGAGCTCAAACTGCAGGCTCGTCGACTTGTGGAATAAAGCCCGTGGCGAAATGACGATGCAAGGGGCGATGAGAAGCCCGGTCTCCGTGATGGCATTGAGGATGACGTCCATCGCGAGATCCATCCTTCTGCGCCTAGCCATGGCGACTGCGGCCGAAGTTTTTGCCGCGTTAAGGGCAATGGGGACAAGTACAAAACCAATGAAGTTTGGCCCTACATGCGTGACCTCGGCGACGGGATTGATGCTTCTGACCAGATTCTCGGCGCATACGACCGCGAGAGCAACGGTGACGATGAGATTGGCAACTGCGGTGACGAGGCCGGTGGCAGAGCCTTCGGTCTCGTCGGGCTGAGACTCTGCAGTCTCGTCGCGGAAAAGATCGGAGTGCGTGCGGGACTTGAACCAGTGATACGTGATGTATAGAAGCAGGAAGATGATTGAGGCACCTCGAGAAAGCGCTAGGATGCCAAGCACTAGGACGCCCTGCTCCCTCTTTGCAAGATCCTTATCGCTAAACGCTGAAGAGAGCTGGCGCTTGGTGTCAGATGAAGCAAAAAGCGTCTGGACCGCCAGGGAACTCACTGCGGAGGCCATGGCAACTGATGTCATCGGCACAGCCATAAGGGTGCATATAATCTGCGCCGTGGCTGGGTGAAAGGACTGTTCAACGCCTCCGCCCGAGACCCTATCACGCATCTAGAAAGCAGGCTGAACAGAACGGAGCCGAGGACTATCGACCGAGCCAGCCTGAAAAGGTCATTTTTCAGAGCGAGAACGCCGACGACGAACTCGACAGCATTGCCCGAAGTGGCCTCAGCAGCTCTTTTGGTTCTGTGCCCAAGTTCATCGAGATGCGTTCGATCGCGAACGACAAAACGGCACTCAGGGGCACGGTGGCAAAGGAGTTCACGGTGAAGACTGTTACCTGACTCCAGCTGCGTTTTGGCGCAGAGATGGCGAAAGGGACGATGACGAGGAGCCAGTGAAGATGAATGGTCTTGGTTTCGTGCCAGGCTTTATTGAAGCCCCCGGAGGCATACTCGCTCCGTGTGCCGGATGTTCCCCTCCTGCTGGAGGATGTTGGTCCGTCGCTGGCTCTGGAGAGAAGCAGAGGTGAGCGCTCGGTGGGCATGGCGTCGTCGTGTTGGGCACCAAAAATTGGTTGTCGCGGGCGTCGCGATCCGTGACGGGCACCAGGCTCGCATGGTCCTTTATGCCCTTCGGCTGTGTGAGGCAGTGAGCATGAAAGTGCGAGCCCTTCCATGTGCGAGTAGAGCTGCGGCTAGGACGACTCGACCGGGGTCGGCTAATCTCGAGCACTGCTGCAACATGCCTTGGTTCTGCCCAGTAGCGACTGTTGGAGTGTGTGTGCCATGGAGCTGGTCCTGTACACGGGTGGCAGGGGCTGGAGCGTTGACACTTGTATGTCGCCCGGATACCTTCGTGGGGCGGTGGTCTTTTTCCATATCTGGCCAAGGCCTTGCCTGGTAATTAGCGAGCACCACATGCATCACCTTTCCCACAGTCTTGAGCCTTGATGATGGATAGCAATGGCAACCAGCCTTTCCCATGGCTGTGCCACTCGTCCGGGCAAACTGTTCGAAATGGGACGGAAGAGTATGCCTTGCCGTCTTGTTTTGACTTGATTGTCTGTGCAGGCCAGTTCCAGGCTTTCAAGTTGCCTTGCGGGAGACTTGAGAGCTAGGCGAATCGTACGACTGAGGCCCCGCCCTACCAGTCCTGTTATTGACGTGACCGGGCTGTGGAATTGGTATCCGGACGGCTTGTGGATGGCCGCGTATTGTGACCCTTGGCCAGTACGCGATCCCAACCTTTGAAATTGAACCAAGCCTTGGGAAGTCATTCATCAGCGGCCAGACACTCACCGAGGCTTGACTACGCGACAGAAAGAGGATGCAAGCCGGCATGCAGTAGACAGGCGAGGCAGAATTGCCGGTGACTCATATTTACCACCTCAAGGGTAGGTGAATGCCTGGTGCCTGGTGCCTGCTCACGACTGTACGGGTATTGTCTTAATATTTTGATGTGCTTTAAATATAAAAGACGCTCCGACTGGCCCTCCTCCATCAAGATCAACTGCTCTCGTCCAGATCAGTTACTCTACTCCATTTTGCTCATTGCCCTAGCCATATCATTCACAGAAGTTCTTTTTGACAAACACCAGCTCAGTCATGCCGACCTTCAGAGTCTACAACCTTTCCGATGATGAAGTCGAGCTTATTCGGCAGGAAAAGGCACGGGCGTGCGAAAGAATCGACATCGAGTTAGCAATCGACTGTTCTCATTCTATGAAAGAGTTAGTCAGTGAGACGAGTCCGACCCCGCCGATTTGACTATGCAAAGGACATATTGTCTGCTATCGCTAAATCCGTGCTGGAAATCGATGACAAAATCGACTGCTGGAGCATCAAAGACCAGGCGGGTACGTTCATCAAGAAACCTCTTCTCGAAGAGAATACCGCATCTGTTCCAGATCTGGAGGCACATGTCCACGCTTCCGGGGGAACCCCATTCCGCGAAGTTCTCACGATTGTTCTCAACCACTTCATTGCCCGTCTGAGGAGGGACAGCGACACCAAGCCCCTGAACCTGATCATTTCTGCAGACGGCCATAATGGCAAGGCCCAGGATATTATTGAGAAGGCAGCGATTGAGATCTACGACATCACTAAAGAAAATCCACGACTCAAACTTGGCATCCAGATGATCTTGGCAACCACGGACGAAAAGATTGTCAATGATTTCAAAGCCTTCGACGATGCTGGCACTTACAAACACAATGGGACTAGTCTTGAAGTTGACGTTATATCGGTCACGACGGTTCAACAGATTGAAGACATGGGCGGCATTGTCAGGTGTCGGCGAGCCCGGGGACCGACGGCGGGGCACTAGCGAGACACTAGGGGATAAGTAGGGCATATTAGAAAATAGTTTAACTAAAAGTTAGATTTAAACTAAGTCTATAGAAAACTTTATAAACTAGGATTAAATACTAATATATACCTATCTTTAATAATAATATTATTAACTCCTTTATTCTATATAACCTAAGTCTCTAATATATTTAATTTTTTATTTATTTAATAAATATACTAACTATTAAAATAATAATACTATTTAAAACTATACT
>JAOWMA010000454.1:0-32768 GCA_025962755.1 Colletotrichum tropicicola
ATAACTTATAACTATATTATGTAGTCTATTAATATATTTATAAGTATTATAACTTAATATTATAAAGTATAATTAGTATAATATAAAAGAAATAAAAAATAAAGTGAGTTTTATTTTTTCTTTTTTAATAACTTTTTAGAATAAGTCACTTATAACTTATCTTTTTAAAGTTTTTAATTTATTAATTAAAATTATCGAAATAAAGACTATTAAAATTATTTATAGTAATCTTTTCCCACGGTTTTTCCAATTATATCCCAGTACAAAGTAGGCACTATAAATGTGGCTTAAACAGTATTTTCAAATAGTGTCACACCCCCACACGAAGATTGTGGTAGGGCCCACCGGTTCAAAAGCTGCTGCACAGACCTCGAAGTTGGGGGTCAAGACAGGGGCGAGTGCGCCGCTGTTGGTAGTCCGTTATATTGCCTGTGGTGAGGTAATCGACTTGCGCCATCCGTGGATCCGTGGACAGCGGCGCCACGATGGAGGCCTTGTTCCACGACAGAGAGAAAACAGCCGCGTCGAGACCGCCGGTGGAGGGTTTTCTGGGGGACGCTGGAGCATCTGATGTCGAGCGGGAGCTGAGCCGGTGATGGAGCGGCCGTTCTGCTGGGCGCCCGGACTAGGATAGGGCTTGCGGCAGACGTTGCGTGCGTGCGGTTGTTGCAACCACTGAGGCGCGGCGCGAGTCAGTGGGATCATGGTTGATTAACGTCATGCGGGACATGGCACTGTCGGCGTTGATTTGGGGTGATATCCGCCGAACGGATAGCATCGGATGGGGGCCAAAACGGGGGCGGGAGGACGACACGGATCGTCGCCGCAAGAGAGCCAGCCGTCGCTGTACCATACATAGTACGGCGTAAGGTACGGCGTAATCTCTTCTCTCGGTTTCTTTCTTGTCGGGCATTCCGCCGCCGCCCCGGTCCCAGCTCCTAGGTCCCAGCTCCCTGCTGCTCGTCTGCGGCATTTGTCTGCACGTCGAGAGATTATACAGAATTACTCTGCATGCGATTGGGTGAGGCGCTCGGGTCTGTTCGCGTCCGATCGGTTGCGATAGCCTCCTAGTCCAGTCGAGCAGCGGAACCCGCCGCCGTTCTTTCTGCTGCAGGGACCGTCCTGTTTCGCTCCAAAACACAACACTCTCTTCCGGCCTGGTCCAACGGATGGCTCCGGCAGTGGGAGTGCGAGGGAAGTCGCCCCGTCAAGCGTCAAGCGTCAGGCGTCAAGCGGTCTTCTCCAGCACCCACTCGCCAGTGGCACGACGGCAAGGGACGGGAGCCGCATAGGCTGACCTTGTGGACGTGTCATTGAGTCTCCTGGTAGTTCGGGCGCCGAAGTGTTGTCGGTCGTCCTCATCAGACGGCCCGCCGAGGCTCCAGTCTGCGCCGTCTTGGCGGATTGAAAGTCCATCCCCTCGCCGTCCGTCCGATCAAGCTTCGCGCGTCGCGAGACACGGATGGGGAAGCAGGCGGGCTAAAGGGTCCTCTGTGCGCTACAAGAGCCGGTCTGGTCCGTCGAGGTGTACTTGCCACTGGCGTCGATGCGGCAGTATCCGTGGGCTTTGGCCAGTAGTAAGAGCTTTTTTTGCATCGGGTAGATGATGTCGTTTGGAGAGCCTTTGGAGAGACGAATCGGTAGTAGGTACATACAGGAAAGTCTGCTCCGGTGCTAAGGTAGCCAAGCTGTGGGAAAGAGCGGCCCACCATACAGACTTCATCTCTTACCTTGGCAAACTTCTCTTACCTAAGCAATTGAGTATCCACACCTTTGTGGCTTGTGAGCGCACGGCGCCACTGTGGCCAGTACCTACGGTACCTTAGGTACCTTACATGTAACCAGAAACATCGTGTTACTAATCCGTTCTCGTCAGGTTCGCAACGCAAGTTTGAATCATGCCGTCATGCCGCTGTTGTTGTGCTTTCCTACTGTTTTATCATATTTTTTTGACCTTCTTCCTGGTCCCGAATTCGCATAGCTGCAAAAGTTTCGAGTTCTCCGAGGACCTGTCACCGCTGTTCTTCTCCCGAAATCGTTTCGACAGAGACCGGGTAAATACACCAGGTTGGACGACGACTATTCGACTGCAGCTAAGCTGCGCAGCATCTCAGCTTCCGAGTTGAAAACTGCCTGGGAAAAATACCAGTCTCGTTCTCCTTGCATCAAGAACCCGTCCCAAAGTGTCAATGGCCTCCGAACCGAACACCTGTGTGCATGACATCTCGTCCTTCATTTCCTCACTAGGCACCGCGGCATGCCCCATTCATTTAAGCCATTCTCTCCAGCCATTTTCTCTTGAGAAGTCCGGTTCACCGGCAGCGTCTCTCACAAAGACTTGAACGCATCGGGCAGGTCGACTGGCGGCTCAGGCATCTCTGCTGCGATGCCCCAGACCTTCGGTACTTGGTTACCCCGAAGTCGGGGTAATCCATGTCGGGGTAGCTCTGTTGGCTTGGCGATCTCGAAAACCTAGATGCCCTCTCCAATCTCCCGAGGGGCCGACGGCTGTATTTCCACTTATCACCGCCCGCCGTTCCCAGCGTCCCCAGTGCGGAGAACGGGGCATCACCCTGCTGCGGTATGCGACGCCGTTGAGCAGGTGACGTCCAGAGCCCGCCGACTCATTCAATTGAGCTAATGGCCGGTAGCTAATTGCCAATGCGGCCCGTCTACCCCCTCACGAAGACGACCGCGAGGGGTCAAGTGAGGAGAAGCTGAGCGGCACTGACTTGCCGGGTACGCGGCTCAATGCTTATTTGGGGAAAGCAGAGGAGAAAAAAAGTCTGGGGTCGAACAGTCGGGGTCGGGGCGATGAGTCGCGATGGGAATATTTAGATGTGCCCGCAGCTCCTCTCATGGCGTTGAAAGGGCCAGCACCACGACCGGCCTGAGTCCCTTCGGTTGAAGACGCTCGTCCCAAACACGACACGATGAGGACCGCTCTCTTCGCCTCCGCCCTTACGGGCCTCGCATCGAACGCGCTCGCCACGCCGACCAAGGCGGAGCCCTTCCTCAAGCAGGTCAACAACCAGACGTGGATCATTGGCAACGATGTCTGGAACATGACACAGGGTCTCAAGTACGGCGTGAAGCTGTACTACAAGGACCGCGACCTGGTGGGAAACGCAGTCGGCCACTACGTGAGCTACAGTACGCCCCGGCCCTTGTCTTGTGTGCTCCGTGATCATAGACCTCCCGAATGACTGACCCTTACCAGACGGCGCCGCCAACGACATCGCCTGGACCTCCGCCAGTATCGCCAGCAAGGGCACACACGAGGGCACCCCCTTCATCGACGTCAAGTTCACCGCCAACGACGGCGACTTCCACTGGGTCATCTTCCAGGGCCTTGCCGGCGCGTACCAATACTTCGTCAACCGCGACCTGCCCACGCTGGGCGAGTTCCGCACTCTCTGGCGCCTTGATAACGCCACCTTCCCTCGGGGCAAGACGGACCTCCACGACAAGGAGCTGCCGCACCTAAGCGACTATCTCCCCGAGAACAAGGTCCAGGACGAGACCTGGCTCGCGCCGGATGGCCAGAGCTACATTACCAAGTACGACTTCTCCGACTTCATCCGCACCCAAAAGTACTACGGCGTATACGGCGACGAGGTCGGCAGTTGGTACATCAACGCCGGCAAGGACTATTACAATGGCAACCACCTTAAGCAGGAGCTCATGGTACGTCTGTCCCGCGACTCACCGCTCCCGCCATATCTAATGGCATCTAGGTTCACCGTGAGAGCGCCACCGGCGACGCCGTCCAGCTCAACATGATCCACGGAACGCACTTCCAAGTCTCGGCCGTCGATGAGTTCCCCGTCGGCAAGATGTGGGGTCCCTGGCTCTGGTATCTCGTATGTCACCCTTTCCCCCGACTCACTTCAACCCCCCTCCCTAACCACTCCCAGAACGACGGCTCAAAATCAGACGCCGAAGCCCGCGCCGCCTCCGAATTCGCCGCCTGGCCCTACCCCTGGCTCTCCGACGAGGCCTACCACTCCCGCGGCACCGTCAAGGGCAAGCTCCTCCTCTCCGACGGCCGCCCCGCCGCCGGCGCCGCCGTCTTCCTCGGCGACAACCACCCCAACAAGACCGCCCTAGACATGGGCTCCGACTACTACTACACCACCCACGCCGACGCCTCGGGCGCCTTCGAGATCCCCCACGTCCGCGTCGCCGCCGCAGGCTACGCCCTCCAGGCCTGGTCCGCCGGCGGCGACCTCGCCGACGTCACCACCCACATCCTCCACAACGACGTCGCCGTCGCAGCCTCGCAGACGACCGACCTCGGCACCCTCGACTGGGCCGTCTCGAAGCGCAAGCGCCTCTTCCAGGTCGGCGACTTCGACCGCACCTCGCTCGGCTTCGCCCGCGGCGGCGACCCCTTCTTCGGCCACGCCGTCATCGCCTCGTGCCCCGCCGACATCGCCTTCCGCGCCGGCGAGTCCGACGACAGCGAGTGGTGCTACGGCCAGACCCACAGGGGCAACTACACCATCCGCTTCACCATCGACGAGGTCCCCGCCCCGGCGCCCGAGACGGCCAACCTCATCGTCTCGCTGGCCGGGTACTCCACCGGCGCCAGCAGCGTCGTGCTCGCCAACGGCCAGCAGGTCGGGAACCTGACCAGCGGGTCCGTGGGCGTCGACTCGACCTCGGGCTTGCTCAACGACCCCTCCGTGTACCGCAGCGCGACGGCCGCGGGCGAGTGGCGCTTCTTCGAGTTCCCCGTCCCCGGGGCGCTGCTGAAGCAGGGCGAGAACGAGGTCACGTTCCAGCTGACGAGGAACACGACCTGGAGGGGCTTCATCTGGGACAGCATTGTTCTGGAGTGGTGATGTGAAGGATATATTTGTTGTTTCGATTGTACATACTTATTTCAGTACACATGAACAGACGAACATAGCTAAAAGATTATTTGACACATGAAAATAAAGCCGACACTCTGACTTGCTGGAGTCACTCTCGGATGACCAAAATGCTGGAAACTGAAATGCGACGGGTTTTCCGTGACCCTTTGTTTCACAAAACGTATATCTACCGGTACTCTTCATAACTGTACACTACTTTAAACAGATATCGTGCGCTTACAATCAATGGCAACACCAAACGCCTTCACCCCCCATACTGAGCACCACCCGGCCAAATATAATCCGCCATCTAAGCATCGGCAGGGGGCGCGTCCGCCGTCGGGTCCGGCTTCTTCTCCGCATCCTCCGCCGGCGCAGCTTCGGTGCTCGCAGGCGGCTCAGCTGCCGGCGGCGGATCCGCAGCAGGGACGGGCTCAAGCGCGGGAGCCAAGGCGGGCTCAGGGGCGTCGCCCTCCTTGGGCTCCTCCGCAGGCTTCTCCAACTCAATCGGCGGAACCTCGGGAAGAGGCACCGGGTTCTCGATTTCCGGCAGCTCTGCGGGTTCGGGGTGAGGGGCGGCGGGGGGTTCGGGAAGTGGGGACTTGCTCAGCTCGGCCTGGCGGTCCAGTTCCGTCTCCAGACCAGCCAGCAAATCGGGCCCCTCGTCCATGGGGACGACGGGCACTTCAGCCACCGCGGGCGGTTTGTCCTCCGGTTCCGCAGTGGGGACTTCCGCCGATGGTTCGGTTGCCGCCTCCACTGCCGGCTCGACAATCGCCGGTGTCACCACAGGTGGTTCATCCACAGGGGCCTCGACCGAAACTTCGGCCGGGGCTTCCGTAGATGGTTGAGTAGGGACCTCGACAGGAGCTTCAACAGGAGCCTCGGCAGGGGCCGTTGTCGGTTCAGCTGGTGCTTCCTTTTCTGGCTCCATCGGTGGATCAATTGGTGCTTCGGCAGGAGCTTCGGCTGCCGCAGCCGGTGCGTCAGACATTGTTACCGGCTCAGGCTCGGTGGGAGCTGCCGGCTCAGGCGACTTCACCGGAGACTTCAACGGAGACTTGACCGGTGACTGAACGGGCTGGGGCAGCTGCTCTGGTTCTGCTGTGACAACAGCTTGAAGTTCCTCAACCACGGGTGCACCAGGCTCCGTGTCCATCTCCATAGCCTGGTTTTCAGCCGCTGGCGGAACCAGGGCGCTGTCTTCCTTCTTCCCTGAGATGTCCTCCGCAATAGGAGCCGGCTCTTCAACTGGCGGCGCTGCTGGTGCCTCGGTTGAAGGAGCCTCGGTAACCTCGGACGCTTTGGGGGAAGCATCATGAGCCTGAGGAGCGTCAGGAACTTTCGGGGCAGAGGTTACCTGAGGGGCGTCGGGAACTTCAGGGATCTCAGGAATATCCAGAGCCATGGAATCCTCCTGAGGAGCTTCATTTGATGCCACCGTCTGGTCCCCACTTTCTATCCTTGACCCAGACCCTTCCGTCTCTGCCGTCGTGGCCATCGAAAAGGTGGATCTGGTCTCTGCCATGGGAGAAACGATGTCGCCCACCTTCTCCGCGGGAGGGATGAATGTATCCTGGACGGCTTCCGAACCCGTATCCAGCGGCAGCTGGTCGGGAATGGTTGGTTCGGGGTTCTCAGCCGGTGCTTCCGGTGCTTCCGGAGCTTTTGGTGCTTCTGGTGCTTCTGAAGCGGGCTCAGGCTGATCGGCCATGGTCACGTCCGCCTGCTCCGGCTCGCTAGCGGGAACGGGAGGAGCAGAAGCGGCAGGAGCAGCGGTGGGAGCAAGAATCTCCGCAATGGGCGAAATCTGCGGCGACGGCTCTGTGGGAGATGGCAGCACCACGTTCTTGAGAGGGCTTCCCTTTGGTGACGAATTGAGGTGCATGACTGGAAGAGGTGGCGCGAGGTTGACGGGATTCGCTGACGGCAGTGCTCGCTTCGGTACAGGAGACTCGGGGTCGGTCGTCTCCGCCGACGTGTCCACAGCCGGCGTCGGGACGGATGGCGATGCATCCGTCATTTCCTGATCTTGGCTATCCGTGTTCTCGCCCTCGCGCTGCTCCTCGTCGCCGTCGTCACCGTCGTCATTGTCGTCGCCATCATCGTCACCCTCGTCGTCGTCGTTGTCTGCCATTTCGCTGTCGGGGTTGATGGAGTCTTCGCGTTCTTGCTTGACACCCTGCAACGCATCAGTA
Source organism: Colletotrichum tropicicola (assembly GCA_025962755.1). Lineage (NCBI taxonomy): Eukaryota > Fungi > Ascomycota > Sordariomycetes > Glomerellales > Glomerellaceae > Colletotrichum > Colletotrichum tropicicola. The sequence continues at coordinate 7,058 of JAOWMA010000454.1, forward strand.
ATAGTCCGCTTCTCACGCAGGTCACTTGTACTTACATTCTCCGTGGCCTCTGCTCCCTCGACCTTGGGTACCACAGGAGCACCCTCCACTGGCGGCGCAGCACCAGGCACCGGCGTAGGCAAAGGCAGGGTCTTCTTCTTGCGCCCGCGGCCCGGGCCGGGCTTGTTCTTCTTCTTCGGCGGCGGCGGTCGTCGCACGCGCTGAGGCGGCGCCTGCGCGGGATCAAGCGCGGCGACGGGCACCACGGTCGTGGAGATGATCTCGCCCTCGACCTGCTGACCGTCCTGCAGCGTAATCTCCTGCGTGTACGGGTTACCCGCGGCGTCGACCCTGCGCACCGTGGCCCTCGTGACCATCGCGCCGACGGGGGTGGCAGCCACCGTCTTGGACGAGATCGTGACGGTGCCCTTCCTGCGCTTCGCGAGGTGCGACACGCCCGACCCCTCCGAGTTACGGTTGATCTGCTTCCACACCTTGATCTGGAAACCCTTGGTCGCCGTCTCGTCCTCCTTCTTCTCCGGCTTGTCGGCCACGGCGTCGCCGTCGGCCTCTTCCTCCTCCGTGGGCGCTGGGCGCTTGTACAGGACGCCGGAGCGCGCAGCGCGGAGCAGGTCCTGGCTGTGCTGCGGGAGGAGGCCCGCGTCCTTGGGCATTCCCCAGGGGAGCTCGACGTCCCAGATGTCGTTCTTCTGCGTCGTCTCGGCGGGCTGGGGAGGCGTGACGTTCACCCACTCCTGGCGCCACTGGCGGACGGGGAGGCCTTCAAAGTCATCGTGCTCGGCGTATCCGCTACGGTTCGCGCGTCGAGTCTACAGGTTACGGCACGTGTTAGAGAGGGCCGAGTACCTCGTGAGTGGTGCGCGGCGCGCGAGAAAACACCATGGTCGGAACTTACGCCTGGCGCCATTTTGAACTCCTACAAACACAGAAAACACACAGCAATGGTATTCAACGAGGGCTAACAGTCGATGGGACGGAAATGGTCGCGAGGTGCGCGACAGGCGTCGGTCAGATTGAATCGGAGTTTCGAGCGCGCTCGCAATCGGCGACAGGGCCAGAGGATCTATATGGCAGTTCAATATAATTGCGACAAGGGTTTTGAAGTCTGCGACTTCAATTGAGCTGAGGCGGCGCAACGCTTCTGGGTGTTGCTGTATGGTCGATAGACAAGCTGGAGCGCAGCCGTGCCATGCCTGGATTGGCTCCGCCGGGGGACCTAGCCTCGTCGCGAAATCTGGAACGCGCTGAGTCACGAGGAGAGTCACATGATTCGCATCTCGGTGAACCCCACACCTTCTCGGTGAACACCGGTCTCCAGATGTATCGCTACCTCAACTTTTACCCCAGCTCTGGCAGGTTCTTGGCATCTCCCAGGATGCATTCGAAGCAGAACCTCTCTATTTTGACCTTAGGCACATTCCAATTGGCTCTTTCTCTCGTACCAATACCATTTCCATTAGATCTCAAGTATCACTTTCTGCATTGCACCCTTCGTCTAGGGACCACGCCCCTTGAGTCTTCGTCCACTTGTACAGTGAGCAGCTGGTAAAGCTTGCCATGCTAATTTTGTGGTCGAGTCGCTGGCTCCTGTTGATTCATCTTGAATGCCTGTGAACAAGCTTAGTCACAGATCACCTTGCCGCAAAAACACCATATCCCGAATGGGCAAAGACCAAAGTGAAGGCCCAGCACTCATAGAACTCCATTGCCATGTCTATATGCCCAAAAGCCGTGAAAACACTCCGGAGTGGAGGTTGCGTTGGAATCTCCTCCCGTCCTCCCGCTGTCTTCGTTCCCAAAATTCAGGTCGATGTTGATGGAATTTGACGCAGTATCGTGTGGTTGTACACTTCCCCCCATCCCCTTTCTCCGTCCCGTGATATAGTACAAGTCCGAACATTTTTTTTTTCTGTATCGGCGTAATTATCGGCCTTTGCGGCGCTTTCGTTTAGTCCCAGCTGAAAAGCAAGTTAGCGATCGAAGCTCCTTGGTCGAGGGGGATGGAGCTAAAGCGCAGACTCACCCCTGATCCTTTTGCCTGACGATATCCCCCTTGTCGCCCTTCTGCTTCCCCTATCCCCAAAGTATCAGCGAACCGCCCGAGGTATCCGAGGCATGTCGAGAGAGAAGAGGGTAAAACCTACCGCGGCACCGCCCTCGACTACTAACCGATCGAACTGGAAGAACTGGCTGACGACCGTTTGCCTCTGCGCGCGCGAGTTAGCACGCAGCTCTCTTCTGCCGACCATCCGCCCCCCATCCACGGCGCAAATATCGCCGTCGCAGCAAGGACGACGGTCGGGGATATCCCAAGAACGAACCTTCATGGCCTGCAGATCCTTCAGTCCCTTCTGGATCAGCTCCTGCACCCGCCGCGGGTCCTCGACGTGCTGGTTCTCCCTGAAGGCATCCCTCGTCCGCCGCTTCGCGTACTCGCGGAAGTTGTACGCCGCAAACTGGTCTCCTTGCCTCAACAGCTGGCGGTACTAGAGCAGCAGCAAAGAGTGCATCGTCAGCCATCCTGTCCTCGATATATTGCATCGTGCATCGTGCAGCGTGCAGCTAGCTCTTGCGGATCGCAGGCTCGAGCTTATCGAAATTTTGCGAAGCCTCGCCCCAAAGGGAAGAGGAAAAAAATCAAAACGTACCAATGACCGGACCTGCTGCGGCGCATCACCCTTGAGAGCTTGGATCGCCGTCGCCATCGTATGCGCTTGAGAGGGGGTAATATGTTGGTGGTGACGGGAGGGGGAGCAGACGCCGACGGGGAAAAAATATGCGCTGGAAGTGACTGCGCTGCACCTGCTGGGGATTGATAATATTTCGGGGGTGGCAGGCTGAGGAGCGCACCTATGATGCAACGCGGTGTCCCCCCCTCGGCGTTAGTGGTGGCCTCGGCGCGGCATTTTACTAATCCGCCCACCCGAACCGGACCCTGAACCTCAGATTTTCGTCACCGACGATGAAAGATCTACGGCTGTTCGGATGCGCCCAAAACTGGGAACTCGGCAATCGGGCTTCAGACACCGTAGGCGTCTATCCCCGGGCTCGAGGGCGCATGGATCATGGCAACCTGCGAGAATTGGCATGTTCCACCCTTCATTCCACCTGACTTACAGGGTCCTCCCAACATCACGCATGTTCAAGACTCCATGTCGAGGACGACGATTTCATCACTCCCGACCTTCTGCCATGTAAATACCTCTATTATGCTTAATTATCTACAATGCTATTCCTTTGTTGTACAGGGCCTGCAGCTAATCATTCAGCGCGGCCAAAAGGTACCGTGTATATATGTTGTGTATGTTCTGCGCTAAACGCCATGATTATGTCCATTAAGGCAGGCTCATGAACAGCTTCTCCATCTCAGGGTAGTTGGGTGTTCTGCGATGTTAGTCAGTGATCGCTGCGCAATGTTGTGGAAAGGCGTTACTTACCCCATGCCAGTCACAGGGTCCCATCCCTGCACCGCAGAGAAGCCCTTGGTGCCGCAACCCGGGTTGTCTCCGTTGGTCACGTCGTTGAGGATCTCTGGGTGGGCGTACAGTGTCGGGTTGATGAAGCCAACCGGCTTCTTGCCAGCCTCGATACGCTTCTCATTAATCATGTTGATGACGGAGCCGACCACGGGAGCAGAAGCTGTTGCCCATGTCAATAACAACGCGACGTAGGGGGGGATACGTGCAGGCTTACCAGAAGTACCGAAAGATAGCGAAAACTTGCCGTTCACAGCCGTGACATAGTTTGCGCCATTGGCAGAAATGTCTGGGAAGCCACGCACCACCTTGGAATTGTTGTAGCGGTCTCCGCCATAAGGGGGCGCGTTGTTCTTGAAGTATGTGTCGACCATCTTCTTCTGGTAGTCAGGCATGGCAAAGACGTTGGAGAAACCGCCGCCGGAGAAGATTGCTTTCTGACAAGCACTCTCGGGAGTGTGAACGGTAGAGCCCTCCAGAATTTGCGTAGCTCCAACAGACGTGACCCATGGACAACCACCGGGGAACGAGGGGTTGAAGACACCGGTCTTGCCATCATTGTAGGCGCCTGTCTGCGTGTCGATGCACTGCTGGCCGTTTCCAGCAACGCCAGAGTCGCCAGATGAATAGAGGACAGTGACGCCCTGCAGTCCCATTTTCATGTACTCGGCGCACTGACGCTCCACATACTTGCGGCCCAGGTCGGCCTCGTTGAAGCCGTAGCTGGTCGAGATGACGTTCACCATTGGGGCCGAACCGCAGACTTTGTTGCTGTACTGCCCGTCGATATTAGGGTCCTTGGAACCGCCTCCCTGGAATGTGCAGTAACTACCGTCGATGGCATCCAGGAAGTTGTTGAAACTTGCGCCCTGGTTCATGTCTCCCACCTGGTACAGCGTAGCTGTTTGAGGGAAGATCATGGCCATGGCAAACTCGAGATCCAACGCAGACTCTCCGTTGAAGCGAAAGCTCTGGTTCTGCGTCTGCACGACGGCGTTTCCAACCAACGTGACGATAGGGGGTGTGCCGGAGAGACGAGGCTCGAATTCTTTGAAAAACATGTCCAGATCTCCCTGGAGGAAGGCTTGTGGAGTGTACTCGACAATGCCGAGGGTGTTATTGGAAGCCTTGAGGGATCCAGGAGGCGTGGCGTAGAGAGCTCGCAAGCAATCCGGGGTGATCATCATGTCGCATTGCTCCAGGCTCATAAGAGCGTTCTGGACGACCGCCCCCTGCTTGGGTCTGAAGCCGCTATCTGGGTCACCCTGAATGGCCGCAGATTTGCCACCGCTGGCGACTTCCCGCTTGGCGAGAAGCTCCCGCTTCTTGAGCTGGCGCTTCTTCAACTCTTCCACGTGCTGCTCAGAGAGTTCGTGCTTGGTGTTCTTCCGTTGCTGTCCAAGGCGCTGGTCGAAATGCACCGACGGGGTGACGATGTCGATGTGGTCAACCAAATGCTCTGGAAGATGGTACTTGTCGCATGCGACGTGGGTGTGGCCTTGTTCATGCTTGTAGACGTGGTACTCCGTTTTCAAGAGCCTCTCGACCTCGCCAGCAGTACCGTTGAACTGAATCCAGTTCCGACCTGTGGACAAAGCGACACGACTGCGGTGGATGCCCTCGCTCTCGAGCCATTGCATGACCAGAGCTATGGACTCCTGTTTGGGCGCGAACATCTCAACGATGTCGTCGTGGGTCCAATGTTTGCCGTAGTTGGGAGAGTCGGGATGCGCCACATCGTTCATGAACTCCTCTGCTCGGTGAAGATTTGTCTGAGCGAGACCAATCCGGACGGGCAGCCTGGCCATGGTGTGCAAGCGATGGTTCTTGACCCATTCTCTCCGAGCAGGGTGTCTCGCCTCGTGCACTACGTGCCTGTGCGACCGTGCCACAGGGTTTGCAGTAGTCACTGCCGCAAGGGCAGTGAGAAAGGTCGCAACAGCACTAAACTTCATCGTGTCTCCCGGTCGTCTTCGTCGTCGGACTTCTACCTCACTTCACACGGGGTCTGGAATGGCGAACAGGTCGAGCGACAGGGCTGGCTATTTGTTGATATTTAGCAGCTGTCGTCCAGTCATGACGAACCCCCACTGACGCAAGGTACCAGTCCAGACACGACGAATTCGAAACCGGTTTCAATAGGATCCTGTGGGCTGTTTGTCTGGTTGGTGACCATCCAAAACGAGCATTTGGGTGAACGGCAGCCTGTGCGCATGGGATCCTGTGGCAAGGAGGGGAACACCTCTTACATGAGCAGTTTCTCCACCTCCGAGCCCGGGATTAGGAACCATTGCGCGGTTTACCGGACTGGACTAACGTCGGGAATCCATGTGAGCCAGATTGATCAGCAAGAGGCCGATAGCCGAAGGTTAAGCTTTGGGGCGAGTTATTTCAAACAATCGTCTCATGTTGGGGCGGACCACCAGGAAATTCTAGGCGTTTGCCAAACCAAGAGGGCGAGGGATGGCGGCCGATTCGTGTTGGTCATGCGAGGCGGATCATCAGGCCTTCAGTTTTTCTGCTCAAGATGGATGCGATTCCGATGCAATTCCCAAAATGACTCGCAGGGCGACAGGAGAGTTTGCAAAGTTTGGATAAGGTCAATTGAAGGCTCGAGCCGCCGTCTGGAATCCGGACCAAAGAAAGGTGAAACGCTCTCAGGAATGAGACGACTTGGCTTCGACATAACGCTGCATAGTCAGCCTCTGCAGCGCTCTCTGCTCGTTGATTATCTCCCACAACTCGTCCGTCTGTTTTTGAGTCTCAGCATCGTCAACCTCTGGGGCAGATGTATGCGCAGGAGTCTCTTGAAACGAGAGAATGGCCGCCTCGAGAACCTCATTGGGCAGGCCGTATCCGTTCAGCATCTTTGTGAACCTCGTCTCTTGTTGCAGCTCCGTATTCAGTTGAGACGTGAAAGTGTATTGGCGCTCGGCCTGGGTCGGCTTGACAACTGCAGCAGGTTTTGTGGATCGGGCAGCTTGCAGTAGCGGCGGAAACACCAGGTTTGTTACAGAGGCGTTGAGGTCTGCCAACTCCGTAGGGTGTCCGTTTTCGGCAAGTTGCCATTGCAAGATCTTGCCTTTGGTGTGACCAGATAGGACTGTTGTGCCATCGTGGTTTGGTGCCAAGCACGATGCCGGGCCAGCATCCTCGTCAGCGAGTCCAATCGGTGAATTGACTTGGACAACGGTAGATGACGACTCAGAGCTGCGCGGGCCAATCAGAGGCTTGTCTCCCAGCAACTCTACGAGGTAGAGAGACCTGTCCTCGGATGAAACGAAGACGGCACGAGCACAGGGATCCATGGAAACGCAGAGCGGAGCCGTGGGGAACAGCAGCGTGCGAAGAACATCGCCCGTTTGATAGTTCCAGATGATGCATGTCTTGTCCTTGCTAGCTGACACGCAGATGCTGGTTTCCGGGTTGACACTGCGGCTGACAGCAAGCGACGTAATTGCAGCGCGGTGGTTGGAAAGGGTGCGGTCCGGCTCGCTCTCGACAGACGCATTCAGCTCCAAAAGACGGGACAAGGTCCAGACATGGATGTTGGAGTCGTCGGAGCCCGTGATCAGGTGATGAGGCGTGACGGCCAGGCACGATACGGCCTGGACATGGCACGGGGGCGTGGTCAACTGGCGGCCAGTGCATGTCTGTTGTTTCGTTAGCCACACGACACACTGGGACTTTGGTTTAGTTTCTTCTCCGGAACGGAAGTGTTTACTTGCCTCCCACAAGATCAGCCTGCCCTCGGAAGTGCCTAACGCCAAGACGTCGTTGATCAGCGCCAAACTGCGGATTCGCTCCGGGAAGGTCACGGTGGTCTCCTGGATGCCCCGCGACCTCGAGTAGACATGGACCTGGGACTTTTCGTGCTGGGCGGCAAAAACGTGCGAGTCACTGACAGCCAAGCAGTGGGCCGGGGTGTTGCTCTTCTTCAGAGTCGACTTGACGGCGTAGCTGGGGCTGAGCGTGTGGGCGTAGATGCCAACATCCTTGGAGACGGCCGTGTTTGCCGCAATAGGCGGGCCGCAGATACACGAGTAGAACTCTTCCGACAACATGGCGGCGGCGATGGTGGTGCGGAGGACGAGAGGGTGCGCTCCGGAGTGTGGTGAAGGCCGGCTAGGCGCGTTTCCCCTCGGATTTCTGTGCTGTGAGGGCTGTCTGAGAGCGGCTCTGACCCCGGGATGTCGGGTCGCGAGCAAGTAAGGGGTAAGAGAATGCGCAGGCGGCTTGCTCTCAGCCGCGTTCGAGAACGGGCTCTGACCGCGGTAGCCACGAGGATGACAAAAACGTGTGGTCGGGAGTGGTTCAACGCCACGAGAATGCGAGCTTGGCGCGGCGGTGATCAGTCAAGGCAAATGCTCCAAGTCGAGTCTTCTTCGCGACCACGTTGAGGGCTTGGACGACGGCTTGGATCTAGACTGAGCAGATCAAGACCAAGGCCAAACCGGGTGACGGGTGACGGATGAGCCGAGAATGCTGGGCGGATAGCTCGCGACAGAACACAGAAACAAATTGCTTCTTTGAGTCAATGACACGCCGGTGCACTAGTGGCTCTGAGACAGCAGCAGGGCAAAGAAATAACCTGGGAAAGTCTCGGTATGTCGAGAGACGAGGCTGCTGTGACCGTGACGGGCGTACAAGAAAGATCGTGAAAAATTCGAGCCCACCGAAAAATGTTATCGATAAGGAGATTGGCGATGAACGGGACCGCCCCGCGGGTGGAGAGCTGCTGCTGCTGCTGCTGCTGCTGCTGCTGCTGCTGCTGCTGCTGCTCGACGGTGAAGGCGCGCCCCACTGCTAGCCCGGCGCTCCTTCCCTCTGTGTGTCCCAATCCCGCAGCCATGTGCGGTGGCTTGGGAGACGGCTGACTGGAAGGGCGCTAACAGCCGACCGCTGCTAGAAAAAGTCTCGCTCTGACGCCACAGCGGGCTCACGGCCTGTGGTTTGGCTGTGTTGCAGCCACTAAGTCGCCCTTACAGCAGCCCAAGGCCCTTAGAACGCCGCGACGGCGCCCTAGAAACGCTAACACGCCGTCTCCACGAGGTGCGGGTAAGGAGCCAACCGCCGTGACGGAAATTCCGTCATCTCTCACAGTTCCTTCCGCCTCCCTCGCCTTGCATCGCCGCATCAGCAACAGCAACAGCCATGGCCGTCCGTCAATGCCATGCTTGCACGCTTCCAAGAGCTTCCAAAGAAGCGAGACATGTCTTCTCCGCCGCAGCACTAGCCGACGCCACTGGATCCATCGTTTCTCGTCGTCCAAGATCTGGTTCCGCCGTTGAGATGTCGAAGCCTCCGGCCTCGCAATGCCCTCAGCCCAAGCTCAACACCACACCGCAGTGTCTTACACCCGAGACACCCTCCGCTCCAGCTTCACCCGCACACCCATATCGCTCACCGCTCCAGCCCAGAGCTTTCTTTTTCTCAACGATCGCCCGCTATCTTATCTGGCCTGCACAGGGACCCGGATACAGACTACAGAGACCTGGGCCTCGCGTGCTGGGCTCCGTCTGACGTGACGGCCGCTGCATGCTCGCTACGCTCGTCGAGCCTTCTTCCATCATATCTCGCCTGCAGCTCGCCGACAACACCCGCGCTCGCTCCAGAACTACGGATCCAGCCTCTCGTCTCGTGCCTCGCGACGACCTCAGCCGCCGCCGCCTTCTGGTGCTCGGTCCTGCTTCACTGATTCAACATGCCTGCCGCGTGTACCTTACTCCATACAGAGACGGCGCCCCCTTCGCGCATCCGAGACAGGGTGAGATGCCAGCGGGCCAAAAGTGTCACTCTGCGCCGTTGACAGGCAGATGGCGATGCGCCAAACGAGACACCCAACCGGTCAGCCCCGATTGCTCCATGGCAAGACGCGTGGTCGCGATCTCTGGCCCGTCGTTGATTCTTGGTTCATCAAATCTGCCAGCCCGGCTTGCCAGGAACAGCTCGCCGGCTTAGCCTGGCTTCGGCCCCCCTGCGCCCTGGCCCTGGCCGCAACGCAGGCAATCCATGTCCACTGCCCCGGCCTGCAGTCGAGGCTACGAATCGACGTCGCATTTTAATCCAATGATGCTCTTGACGGGCCCTGTCTGCCTGAGAGCCGAAGGAGCAGCAAGCAGCAGGCATCCGATGCGCGTTTACAGCATAGTGCAGACCGCGCACGCATGCGACCTGCAAAGGCGGCAGATGGATTGGGATGGGATGCGACGCGATGCGACCTCTCATCGACAATCGCAATGCCATTGCCATTGCCATGGCTATTGCCATTGTCAGCGCCGCTGCTGTGCTCTGCTGGTGCTGGTAATGCGCCCGCGCTTGAGCATCGTCCGGCACGACAATGGCCTTGCGCTGGCCCAGAGAGACGAGACGCAGTTGCGCGCAAACATCAAGCACAAACATGCGGCGTCGGATCCGGATCGCCAGTCGACCCAGGTTGCCAGGGACATCACCCTCTCATCACCCTATCACGGCCTGCTTTCTGCTGCGCCGCCCCTCAATCTCCTGTTGATCTCGGCAGGGGCTTCGAGCCGAAAGGGGACAACAAGAGGGAGAAGGCCGAGAGACAATGACAATCAAGACGATCCGTCCCCCAAATCCAATCGCCACAAGATCATGTGCCGAGACGATCACCTGCCACCACCCGGAGCTGCTCGCCATTTGGAACTCGGTGCTCCTCGGCCATCGCGTCCCTGAGGCGGGCCGCCGCTGGACGGGTGAATGGCAAGCTCCCATTCACTCGGGTGTCAGGACAGCTTGTGCTACTGTGCTTGCATAGTGTCCAGGACTCCAGTTGCACCTGGCTGCAACAGACACGGCTGGAGCCTATGCCTGTGGATGCCGGGCAGGCCTGCGCGTGCGCGTGCGCATGCGGTTGCGGATGCGGATGCAAGGCGCAGATGCAGATGCGATGCAGATGCAGCAACACAGACGCATCGGCCGCCCTGAAGCGGTTGCACTAATGTGGAATCGGCGGGCAGATGCCTGCCCTGGCCATTTCCCTGGTGTCAGGTCTGTTCTCGAGACCCTTCCACCATCCCGGGCCAGATTAATGATGGATTTTTCTGGTGCCATCGACTCATTCTTCGTCGAGGACAAACCCGCGATGTGGATAGTGTCCACGGCCTTCACAACTCGGACAGGGCAAAAGACCCTTTAAACCTTCATCGTACCGCCGTTTAAGCCTCCATCGTACAGGTCCCAGTGGGCGGTGGACACCGACATGTGTCATGGCCGCGGAGCCTTATCCAACACGCAGAAAAAGATTTTATGGGCGCCGAGCCACAGTCGAGGTCGCGTTGGAACGGTTGGAACTTGGCCCTCCACTGTGGTTATTACCAAATAATACAGTTATTGCTTTGCAAACCCTATGGCAGCGAGCTGCCGTATGCAGCGCAGATGTGCACGCAGAGTCCACTACCAGCGTGGTATTATTGGAGGCTTATCCACGGCCCCCATATTGCTTTTTCCTCCTCAGTCGTCGTCGTCTTCTCTTTTCTTGGTGTGGACCGAACAACGGGGTCGGCCTGCTCTCATTACCTCACGCTGCTGCGCCTGCTGCCCCTGACCTGGCCGCCCTACCCATTCCCCATCCCGCAAGATCCGGAGTCCCGCAGAGCTGGCACCCTTTTGCTGACTCTCATAAGGACATTAATTACGACCTGAGGCCCGGCAACACGGGGTACTCCGTACCTCTGGCGCTCTCTGCCCACCCACAGACGCCGGAGGATGAGAAGAAAAGTCTCGACGAAGCCACGGGATAGACGACGGAGGCTGGAGGCTAATACCGCGGAGCAGAGGACGGACGACGCAAGGGCGACGAGCGCCGCGGCCGACAATGTCTTACAAACTAATCATGGGCCACCCGGCACTCGCCCCTCGAGTGTCTGAGAAGCGGAAGTGAGAGCCCGTCGTCGGCCTGTGTGTGTGAGAGAGCGTTGTATTTTGTTGGTTTGTTGTGGTGCTCCTCGAGGTGGCACGGCATGCGCAGGCAGCTTCCCCCCCCCCCCCTTCGAGCAATCTGGTGCAATCTTCCTCAATCTCGTCGTCGTCTCCCCCCTTCCGAGCCTCGCCTCGAAGGCAGAATTCTCTTCCACGCCGGCCCTCTCATCTCCTTCGCCGTGCTCCAGCAGCGGCGCTCCAGGGTGTCCTCGTACGGATACCTACTACACACAGGACAGGCCAGTCGACAGTTCCCTCTTGGGGATCCCGGATCCGAACACTTCGTCTTTTTTTCGGACCCTCACGCCCAGTCCAGTGCCCAGTGTAGGTATGGAAGCTCGATCCCTGACTAGCGAGCTTCTTCTGCCCTACTGCTCCGTTCCCTCTTACCCACGGACATGTGCACTTGTTGTGTACCATTCACACTGGAGCTTCATTGAGGGCCCTGTCGTCAGCCCTGGCCCGGCTTAAAGACGTTGAGCTCCCAGTGGCCACCACCTCATGATCCCCCCTGGCAGACAGTTCTCCCCTTTTCTCGCCCATTGCCCAATGGCATGAGCATCAACCCATGTGGCATGCACCCCATGTTCGCGTTAGACGTTCCAGCTCCCTTCCCTGCCCCACAGCCGACCGAGGCCCTCCCTGCAAGGAACATCTCTCCAACAACCTTTAAAACATCCCGTCCGCCGGTCCTGGGGCGAAGACGCTCCGTCCGGAGCATGAAAAACCTCCTGCCACTGACACTGCCCTCCAACACGCCGCCGCTGCAGCCGATCTGCCCGAGACCTATCCCGCCGATTCCGCCGCCGCTGTCGTCCCATTTCCGACCTTACCACCGCCACCAGTATCACCACCACCACCAGCATCACCAGCCTCCGCCGCTGCCGCTGCCTCCCGACGAGTACCAGCCCGAGCATTTATGCATCCATCCCGGCACCATGACCGAAGCCGCGGAACCGACCATGGACTGCAACCTGCCGGAGCTCCTGGCTCAGGACCTCGAGTTCTCTAGTCTCATCTTCGCTGCCAAGAACATGACGGCCGGCGCCCCGTCGCCCGCCCTCGCGTCCGACGAAGACGACTGGCCCTCTGCCGAACCTCCCAACGTGCTCGGCGCTCCGTGCCATCCCAACGGCGTGCCGCAGTTCCAGCCCCTGGGTGCCATTGACGAAAAGAGCTCCCACAGCGGTGCCAGCGACCACGAAATCTCGGACGCAGCCTCGAGCTCCAGCGGCATGTCCTTCAGCGAAGCCGAGGCGGAGGGCGAGGGCGAGGCCGACGACGATGAGGCGGCCGCGTCGCCGCGCATCCGTCAGCAGTCCGTCCTTACGGCCGACACGACCATCTCTGCCTCGAGCCAGCCGCCGACGGCTGCATCCCACAAGCGGCTCGTGTCGTTCTGCGACGGATCCGAAGACAGTAATGCCACCCCGGGGAGCTGGATGGACTTCGAGCCGGAAGCCCCTACGGACCATCCCGAGCTTGGCAAGAGTATGGACCAATCACCCGTCTCGACACCCATCAAGCCGGTGCGGCCGCTATCCCGGCTTGGGGACAAGTCCATCAACGAGTCGCCGCCACGGGCGAAGAGCGCCAATGCCGCAACCACCACCCGCCGGTTGTCGAACCCGTTCGACGGGTACACGCGGCCCGCCAGCCGGGCAAGGAGCCTGCATGTCGATCCGTCAACGGCCGCGGCCAAGGAACAGAACCGCCTGTCGTTCCACTCAATGCACTCCGTGGAGATCGCCGTCCCGACGCGGTGCTCGTCTCTGAAGCACCGTGTTTCTTTTACCGACGACGCCCGCAAAGCCATTGCTACGCGTTCGCGGGCTCGCTCGCACACGTCTTCTTCGCGTACAGGTTCCGACCATGTTACTGCGCCGGGTACGAATCGGAGCTCCATCATTGCCGACCTCAAGGAGGAGCTTGAGCCGTGGTTCCGCTACTTGGACGATCAAGAAGGTCTTGCGCCTCCCCTGCTTGTTACGCCTCGCCCGAAATCACGATCAGACCCTTCGAGGTCCACTCCTACCCCTCGCCCTAGATCCCAAGCGCAAACAAGGTCTCGCCCGACCTCCTCAGTGAGCGCCTCTTACACCTGGCTCGAGGACCCCATCGACATCCCTTCGCCATCCTCGGAGGAAGCTCGCCGGATCCCTCTGCCCCCGAATGTCGTTGAGTCCCTGCGCATCTCGGTGACGTGTTTCCCCGAAACCATGCTCCTCTGCTCCAGCCTCTCCATCGAAACCATCCGTAACTACTCCCGCAAAATCAGACACCCCGTCCAGGAACCCGTCCGCCCGGAAACGCCACCAGCCTCCCCGAAACGGTGGCGATGGCTCGCACCGCGCCGCAACGCGTGCTCCGTCCGCTCCCGCTCCCGCTCGTCGTCCTCCAACCTCGACCTCACCTCCATGCCCCCTTCAACAGCAACCCTCTCACCGCCTCAGTGGTCACGCATCCGCAATCTCTTCCCCACCGGCTCCGACTACCTCTGCGACGCCCTCTACGCCCACATCGTCGCCTACAACTACATCCTCCCCATGGTCCAGCCCGCAGCCCGCCCGCCGACCCCGGGCACCCCCGAGACGACGACCGGCAGCACAGCGGAGGATTCCATCCCCAAGAAGGCGGCCACCCTCCTCGGCCTGCAGAGTCTGCAAGACACGCCGCCGCCGCCGCCGCTGCGCAAGCGCTCCAGCATGTTCCTCAGCCGGCGCGCGTGCTCGTCGCGCCAGTCCGTCGTGCCCCCGGTGCCCGCGACGCCGGTGCCGACGAGCGACGTGCCGCTGCGCGACCTGCAGATGGGCCTGCGGCGGTGCATCGCGCGCATCGTCGCGACGCTGCGGGCCGAGGGCTCGGACGGCCCGCTCGCGGGGGACTCGGTCAACGAGATCGACCCGCTCATCATGCGGTCCCTCTGCGAGATTGTCAAGTGCTGCGAGGAGTCGCCCACCAACGACAGGTCTTTGTAATCACCAGTGTATACATACTACAATGTTTGTTTTCTTTTGCTTTGTCGAATTTTCATGTTCAGCTCAGCGATTTCTCTTTTTTTTTTTTTGGAACTATGTAGACAGGGAAGGAAGGGGGGCCATATGGGATTCGGACACTTCTTTTTTTGTTTGGTATATATACCCTCTTTGATTTTTCTCGAAAGGAGTTTCACTTTTCAAGCGTGGGAGTAGAGACGGAGGGGGGGCTTCCAGGAGAAATCATAAAACATTTGGCCATGTATGGTGTTTGTTATTACCTGACTAATGTCTAAGGAAGACGAAACAAAAAAGCAAATGGGCTGCGCGCCTTGTTCTCTTACCCAAACATGCTCGTGTATGTTCTCATCGCTCTCTCAAGTGTACTCGACATGCGCTTCGAAAGGGTGCGGATCTGTCACGACGGTCCCAACCTGCCCGCCCCAATCCCGACCATCGGCGACCCCGTTCTCTTCCTCCCTCTGCGGCGGCCGCTGCCCCTGCACAAACGCATCAAGCCGCCGCCTCCTGCCCGTCCCTCCCCCACTTCCCGCACCGAGCGTCGTCGTCGTCGTCTTCGCCTCGCCCGTCCAAACCCGCGCGACGCGCCCGCGTCCCCTGACCCCCTTCATGAAACCGTTGCTCAGCCCCAGCAGGCCCGCGCTTCCCAGCAGCAGGACGAGGAGCGTCATGTTGCCGGCCTGCGAGACGTTGCCGCTGAAGACGGCGACGAGGTAGACGGCCAGCTTGGCCACGGCCTCGAGGTAGCCCTGCACGGCCGTCTTGGAGAGCAGCCAGGTCTCGGTGGTCAGGGCGGCGAGGTCGGGCGCGGGGCCGCGCATGAGCACGGAGAAGGTCGGGGAGAGGGGGACGGTGTACTCGGAGAGCTTCGCCGGGGACGGGGAGTAGGTCGCGAAGGTCGGCGGGGGGGGCGCGGGGGTGCGCTGTTTGATGATGTAGATGTTGAGGAGGCGGGAGGCTATGAGGGCGATGATGGCGGCGAGACCCCACCCTGGGGGACGTCAGCTGGGAGGGGCTCATCTAGGAAGACAGTCGAGAGTTTGAGAGATCTTTGGGGAGGAACTTGTAAAAGAGACTCACAGTCCGCGAGGAGAACCATGACCGTCAACGCCGCCGCCGTGAGCAGCGGACTGGCGAGATACAGCAGATGGCTCCCGCGCTCAAACTCCCAGTCCCCGTCGTGCGCGAAGGCCCGGCCCCGCCTCTGCCGGCCCCGACCGATCGTCCCGACGTCGAAGATGACGACCTTCTTCTCCTTCTCGGCCTCGGCCCCGGCCCCGGCCCCGAACGCCTCGACGCCGCCCGCGCCCCTCCTCCGCCTCTTCCTGAGCTCCCTCTCCTGGTCCTTCTCCTGCTGCACGCCGAGCCTCGACAGGAAGAGCAGCATCCCCGGGTTCGTCACCCTGACTGTCCTCGTCCCGCCCTCGGGCAGGGCCTCTGTACCAAACACACCCCGACCCTGTTCCCCGCCGCCGCCGCCGCCGAGCACCGAGGTCACGGCGCTGGCGCCGCTGCTGTCGCCGGCAACGCCGTCGGCCGCCTGCTGGTAATGCAGACCCGGCGCGAGGACGAGGGCGTCGAACCAGGAGGACGTGCCCGTCAGGGCGGTGCGGTGGGCGATTGTCTGCAGGTCCGCGAGCGCGACGAGGCCCGCCGCCGAGAAGGAGAGGTCGGGCACCGGGGTCTTTTCCAGGACGGGGAAGACCATGGTTCATTCCATTTGGGTTGGTACTGAGAAGTATCATCCGCCTTGAAGACTATGGTGCAGAAGCTGGGATGGTCGGAACGAGGATGGGCGGAAGCTTATCTATGGACTGCGATGTACAAGCTAACATCTAGGGCTGAGAGTCCGGCGCGCCAGTGCGGCCTCGCCCGCCGATGACGTGGTCCAGATCCTCCCGTCCCGAGACTGTCTGTCACGAGATGTGTAATTTGTGTGTGGTGGTGTGTGAGAAGTTTCCTGGCAACAAAGCAAATCCGAACGTGCTAGATGATTTCCGTGTCTTTGACAAGCGGCGATAACCAGGCAAGTTCCTCCCCTCCAAAAAAAAAAAAAGTCCGGATGACCTCTCCAACAGGGTCGTATCCCGGCTGCAGGCTGACAACCCCCCCCCCCCCCCTCCCTCACACTTCCGCCCTCCCACGCGATTCCGTGCATGTGAAGTTGCAAACAAGGTCCTTGCTCCTTGCCGGCTACGGCAACGGCGCCAAAAATGTTTCCCGATGGTAAAACCTCCCACCCACCATGAATCCCGCGCTAGGGATTGCTGCTGCCAACCACCACTTCGTCAATCCCGATAGCGCCGATGCCGCCAGCCCGGCGCCGGGTGGGTCCGGAGGTGAGACACGCACCACACCGAGTCTCACCTACCTTGCATCTAACCTCGAGCCTCATAAGTGCTAAAAGAATCACGAGGAGTGAAGATGTCCCCGCTCAATGTATTTCAATTCCATCAGGATCGTTAATTCTCAATGAATGGGTCCCTGTCTTTCCCTTCTTCAGATCAATATCTCGGTGAGAAGGAGTTGTTTCGGGTGTGTTCCAGCACGAGAATACGTTTGACGTCTTTCAGTAATGACCAGACTCGACGAATGTAAGAATAACATTCTCATCGTCAAGATAATGGTGCTATCTCTTCCCAAAGTCGACTAAATCACTAGGTGGAGATCAATGAAGAGCCTGTAGAAGAGATGATGTCATCACCACCGAGTAGAACAGCCGTCTCTGAATGTCTCTGAACCTCCACATCTGTTCATTTTTCCAGCTTAAGTTTTGTCGCGACCTTCTTTCCGCTCATGCAGATCCCCTTCAAGTATCTGTGCCACTCCCCGGCTGAGTCTCAACCTGCAAAGCTTGCCCCGCCGTGGGCACTCAGTGAGCCAGCGAGAAAGAAACCTTGACGCCAGAATGCCGTCTACAAAGTCTTGTTTTTCCTTAATAATTCCCTGTTTTCCCTTGGCCCATTTCGCAGTGTCGACGGGGGTGATCGTGACACCTCGTACACGCGTAGTGGCCACAACCAGGCGGGATAACTGAAAGAGACCCGAGACAGTCGAGCGAACTGTGTGAGAATGATCTTTCGTGTTTAGACAGCCGCAAGATACTATGCAAGACATGACTATGGTTAGCCATGTTTCCAAAGAAAAAGCCACCATTTGCCTCGCTCTCTCAATTTGACAACAATGGAGTTGGTGGAGGCCTTCTCAGTGCGCGGTCTTGGGAACCAGCTTACGAAAGACAGCGAAGAATGTGCTGACGGAGTGGATGATAAGAGTGTTTGAGCGGATAAAGCAGAGAATGCTTGACCGATCAAGAGATAGTAACACCGATTTACTGCTTGTTGAGGTCCACTGAAGGTTTAGACATGAACCTGATTGTTGATGCTTGTCGTGATATGAACGAGAGGCAGAGTACGGTGTCGCTGGGGTATGAAAGCATCGATTTTCCACCGAGTTGCGGACGCTTTTGTTCCAAACATACACTCATCCCTCCGTCTACAAACTCAACTTCCCCAACTCCTCCTCCAAATTTCGCCTCCAACCACTGGCCTTCTCTCTCTGACCGCGAGGACACACTTCACATATCGCCCTCGTGAAGTTGGCGACCCTCTGCACAGTCTCCTGCGCCCCCTTGTATCCAACCCCGTCCACCACTTCCACGCCGATTCCTCGCTCCTTGCAAATCTCTCGAGCCCAGCCTCTCATACGCTCCCTCTCCTTCTTGGCCTCATCCCCATCGTCTCCCCAAGGATACAACACAGCATTGGGCGGATCCCACCTCGGCCCGGGCACGACGCCTCCAAACTCCCAGTCCAACAACCCCGTCACCGTCCCGTCCTCGTCGACCATGATGTTGGCAAGATGCATGTCCCGATGCGCGAGCACATATCTCGTCTCCATCTCCTCGCCGTGCTGCCCCAGGAACTCCCGATACGCCTCCAGCCTCGGAACCATGTCCCGCATCCACGCCAGCTCGGGGTGCCGGCCGATCATGTAGACGTACTTTTCCACGCTCGCCCTCAAGTGCTCAGCCCACCCGTCAAACGGCCCCTCAATCGGGTTCAAACTCTCAACCGTCTCCCCCATGCCCGCCCAGAACCGCTGGATATCAGGCTCCATCCAGAACCACTCGTCAGAAACCGGCCCAGCGACAATCGTCCCCCGGTCATCATCATCGACCCGCAACCCGCCGACATGCCTCCACACACCCTCCGACTGTCCCCACAGCTCCGCGAGAATCCCGACAACCTGCCCCACGAGCCTCCTCCGCGCCTCCTCCCCCATGCCCCAAAACACCTTATCCGCGCTCGTGCCCGGCACCCGCTCCAGGAGGGAGAACTCGCACCCCAGCAGGTTGTCGCGCGAGCTGTCCCAGCGCACGACGGCCGGGACGGGCACGCGCGTGTTCTCGCGCACCCAGCGCATCATGGCGACCTCGTTCTCCGTCTTGACGCGCGGCAGGTGCGGGCCAGCGACGCGCAGGACGAGGGTGACGCCGCCGCCGCCGCCGTCGGGGTCCGGTCGCGCCGGGGCGAGGTGCGCGGCGGCCGAGGCCGAAAAGTGGAGGAGGTAGATCCGGTGGAAGGAGGCCGTCACGGTCAGCGGCTCCGTGCGGGCTGGGGCCGGGAGGCCGAGGGAGGCGGCGAAGGCGGTCAGCTTGGCGGGGTCCAAGAGGGGAGGGAGGTGGGATGCGGGGTCGGCCATCTTGGAGCGTTGCGCCGGCGACGATGTGGTGGTATGAAGGTAGCGGAGCCGCGTTTATTTGAGGTTTGGTTCACATGGAAGACGGCCTGTGGAACTTCAAAATTTAACAAGGGCAAGAACTTGTGCTTATCAACGCTCCTTCCTCTCTCTTCCATTGCACCTTCCAAAAGTTCCCTCTTCAGCACAGAAAGGTAAGCGCCAGCCTACCGGCCCCACTCATGCGGCTCGGAGCCGATCGTCTCCACCCAAGCGGAGCCGATCATCGGAAGACTCACCGCGCCGTCATCCTGCATCATCCACACACACGCACTCAGCACACAAAGAGTCATCCAGTCTTTTCCGCCAGCAGGAAGTCATCCGTACCCTCGGGAGTCATAACGACAGAGCTTAAGTCAACTGATTTTCTTTTGGCGAACACGACAAACATCCACCAGCATGAACGCCCGAACCCTGTTTTTTTGCCGCGTTGACATGAGTCGCCGTCGGGGGCCAGTTTCGACCCCAAGACGATGACAGGTGGCCGAGCAAGTAACCTTATCTCCCCGAGCGACGGCAATCCCTGCTTTTTTCGTTTTCGTTAAGAGAAAATCAAATCCTTCTCAAATGGGCAAATCGCGGGCGCTGGCCGCTAGAGAGTACAGCCAGGGCATAAGCCGCAAACCGCCCTCGGAAAAGCCGTCCGCGAAATCCCACGAAACCACCGCCGAAAAGTGTCGTCATACTAACAAACATAGGGCTGCAGACTATCTCGACTCTCTCAACATCGCAATCTAAATGCCACCGGTAGGGCAGACAGGAAACGCCCCCGACGTCTTGGCCCTTCTCCGAACCGCCGCATCGGGAGCAGGCGGCATCAGCAGGACACCCCCCTCTCCCTCCTCCCCTTCTTCACGGCGACTTTGCCTGCCGCCCTGCCGACGGACTCAACCCGCCACGGCCTCCTTGCCCTGACACGCCACGACTCGCGACCCTCACACGCCGGACCAACAAGCCCATCCCCTGCGGCGAAGCCCGCCTCGAAGAGCCGCGCAACCGTCGTGCCAAGCCCCGTTACGCGTGAGCCTCTACCAAGACTCTACCAAGGCCCCAAAATGTCCTGATTTTCATTCCCGAGAAGAGGAGACCAGACCGCGCATCCCGCTTCTATTTCAGCAGGCTTGGTATCTTGGCCAAACACACATCTTCTTGGTGAGCTCTCACGCGACCCGATGGAGATAGATGAGCCTCCGGCCGATTCGACGTCACCGGCCTCCCGCAATACTCTTGAATCATGGCTTGGTCACCTCTGAAAACTTGCAAAGAAGAGCAACTGAGGATGACTCGTGTATTCTAATTCTCCGTACCCAGATAGTTCATGTTCCTACTCTCTAATTTTCTTGACCCCGCTTATGTATCTTGACTCAAATGTAATGCATTGGGACTCCAGAGTCCCGTGGTATCTCCTCCCCCGTCGAGGCCCTATCTGTGTGCAGCCCAATCTCGTCCACCACCCGTCTAAGCTGTCGCTACTTTTCTTGCCAAGCCCTTCATCTCATCCTAAATTACCAGGACAGAGCATCTCCCGCCTGTCATCCGCCATCAGACAGCACAACAAAGGAAAGATCACTGGTATCTACACAATATGCTCCCACGCACCAAGAGAATTTGCATGGAAAGACAATACAAGATGTAGAAAAGAGACTGACCCAGGTAATAACTATCCGTGAATTAGTCATGCGCGCGGATATGAGCGCAGCTGGATTGCGTAAAAACACTGTGAGATTGTCTCCGCCGCAGATTGCTGTGCCCGGGGATTTCTTTTCCGACGGAGTTTCCGTCCCTTCACCCATCGACGCGCATGATACCAGGATACAGCCGAACTCAAAACAGGCATCAAGCATCCTTGAAGTTTCCGGATCATCCCACCGCGCTGCGTGAGTTTGTTCTCCCATCATCATGTGGTGCCGTCGCTATCGTCGCCGTTCGCGGTCGTTGACTTATGCGTGGGCGGCCGGGGCAGCCGCGGGGGCGGCAGCAGGGGCAGCAACCGGGGCAGCGGCAGCGGCAGCGTTGGCACTGGCGACAGTCTTCTGAGCAACCTGGAGGATGTTCTCCTGGCCGAGGGTGTTTTGAGGGAAGCGAGAGTTGAAGCCGATGACATCGCGGACGGCGTTGAAGGTCTGGGGCTGGACCATAAGGCGCTGAGTGGAGACGAGCCATTGAACGCCCTCACTGCAGGGAGGAGTGGTGAGAGAACCCATGTAGCTGTGACGACGTTAGACCGGGTTGTGAAAACGTGACCGAGATTATCTTACCTCTGGAAGTTGCCAGCACTGAGAAGGGTGACGACCTCCTGCATGTTCAGGGCACCGGTCTTGGTAACGGTGCCAGGCTCCTTGATAGAGTCGAGAGAGGAGAAGACGGTCGCGAGCAGGTTGGAGGAGGCAGCCTCGGCCTTGACGGGGTCAAGGGACATGCCGGGAATCGCCTTGGGGGCTTCGGCGGGAAGGGCCGCCTCAGCACCGAGAGAGGAACGGCGGGCCATCTTGCTGCGGCGCTCGGCGGTCTTGTTCTGTCCAGCAGCGGACTCGGCGGCGGGGGCGGCAACGGGGGCGGCAGCGGCGGCGCCCTGCTCGACGTCGATGTAGGTACCGATGACAGCAATCTCCTGGTTCGCGCCCTCGAAAACCATGTGCATCTCCATAGCCATGCTCCTTCCGGCATCGAGGTGCTCACTGGGGAGGTGGAAGTGGAACTGCTGAAGAGTGAAGTTGGAGCCTCCGACCTGCATCGAGCCACCCTTGGCGATGACCTCAACCGTGGTTCCCAGGTTCTCAAACTCGGTGCCCTCGGCCATATCGGGGATCTGGAGGTTGATGGAGCTGCCGGGAAGGGTGTTGAAGGCGCCGGCGACCATGTCGATGGGGGACTGCGTCTTTCCGGTGGCGCAGAGGGCGTTGACGGCGGGGTCAAGAGCAACCCAGTTCAAGGGGCCCTTTATCCCGGTTAGCGAAGCCCGGGGAGGAGTGTTGATCAGGGGCGGGATGACTTACATTGCTTCCGGTGTAAGCGAAGGTGTTGACCTTGACCTTTCCCTCCTCGGCGCGGGGGTCGAGGTGGGTGCCGTAGGCGCAAGAGGCCAGGACCTGAGAGATGGAGGCGGCGAAGACGCCGGCGGTG
This sequence comes from Colletotrichum tropicicola, assembly GCA_025962755.1. Lineage (NCBI taxonomy): Eukaryota > Fungi > Ascomycota > Sordariomycetes > Glomerellales > Glomerellaceae > Colletotrichum > Colletotrichum tropicicola. Next base: position 29,334 of record JAOWMA010000454.1, read on the forward strand.
AAGAAACGGGAAGCCATTGTAAGGACGGTAGGGTACGGGACCAGCGCTCGTGAGGGCCTACAAAGGAGTCGAAGGAAGGGAAGAATAGAAGAGTAGTCACAAGAAGGAAAGAAGATTATTGGTTAAACAACGTAAGGCCAGCCCTCTAGGGGAAGAAACGAAACGAACGGGGAAGAGAAGTGAAGTTGGTAAGAGTTGGTGATGAAGGAAACGAGATGAACCAGGAAAGAAGATGATGTTGTGTCAAGATGGCATGATGTCTATATAGTTTGCATCTGGATTTGGCTGTCGAGGGCCTGGCTATCGCGATGATCGCCCTCGCAAGTCCAAGAATAGCATCAACAGCCATGAACCCATGCGAAGATGGCCGGAGCGGACGAGGCAGGAGGGACGGAATCATGGTGAGGGTCTTGGCAGGCGCTTCATCCAGGGTGCTGAGAAGCCGCGGGAGACTGGGAGGAGACCAGAGACAAGCAGCCAGCGAGTAAAGGGCGAGGATTGGGGTGCCTGGGTGTTGGGCATGGGCGCCTCCGTTTCTCATGGCATCGCGGGCGTGTTTCTGGCGCACGAGACGGGGGCGCTTTTCAAGCTTCTCCATCCAATGCGACGGCATGCCATCTGGACCAAGGGACCAGGGAGAGAGGGACGCCGTCGCACGCAGCCGAAGAGCGCGGTGGTCCAGGCCGGCAGTGGCTGCTGAGACGGAGGCGGGCGGGCGTTTGGACCAGCAGGCGGAAGACCGGGGCCCTGGTCAGGTTGACAGGATGGGAGTCCGTCGCCAGCGTGAAACTGCCAGGCTCCGGATGGTTGGAAGCGCTGTGGGGAATATGACCACTTCGCCGGTCAAATGCTTGGCCCAGCCGCCGGTGGAAGAGCGCATCCTTGCGGAGAGCGTTCCACGAGTCTCAATGCGGGAGTTCGAGTGATGGCGAGCGACAGTCTTGGTTCGGACGGAGGTGCAGCCCCGTCCCAATCTTTGGGCTCTGGGCTGGTGATCTGCCTCTTGAGACGATCAACAGGTGCTCACCACCACGGGCACCGATCCTGAGTGTTGATGATGTTGATTTCCCGGAGGCGACACGGCGACGGCGGCGGCGGCGGCGGGGCGCCAAAAATAAGCATTTGGAATGATCGCCTCCAAGGCAGGCGTCCGTTGATGTGTGGTCGGAGAAATATCGCGGACGGGAGGATTTCCAAGAAGGACAAGACATGAGGCTCTACGCTTCCAAGAAGCCCAAGAGATGCACCCAAGACTCTAGAGGATACCAAGAAGGCGGGGAAGACCACCGGAGAGTACGTACCTGTGTCGCACGTGGGCTTTTGGGCGTGCCTTCCTGCCCGAGTGAGCATGTTACGGCGAGTCTTGGACTGACGGCAGTGTGAGAAGTGGGAAGGTGCAATGCCTGCCGCCGCCTGCCCAACGACTTCAGGTTAACCTTCCTGCTGAGGTACCTAGGTACCTTGGTGGAACTGAGGTGGACCCCCAGCTGCCCTACCCATACGCGTGGCAGTGACAGTGAGCGAACCACTGGCTGCCAGTGGTGACGGGGGTTGTCAGGGACCAGCTCACTGCTAAGAAACTTTAATGGGCTGTTGGTAGCGCCCTAAACCTTAAGGGCCTTTAGGGCATGCAAGAGCAGCCAGAGGTCCCGGCCTCACCTGCTCCTGCCTGCTCTGTTCGGACGACACAGGGGCACTTGGCCCCTTTTTGTACCGCTCGTCGCGTGCTGAGACGGCGCACAGGGCACTGCGTAGCCAGTTCCAGGCCGCAGCAGATGCGCTCAACGCAGGCGCAAGTCGAGGAATGTGAGGCACGTACCGCAGCTTCTTGCTTTAGTGTCGCAGCCTCAGGAGCAGGAGCAGGAAGGAGGCAGTTTGACAGTGAAGCTAGGACGGAAGTGTCTTTGGGTCCCGTGGGGATGGTTGCAAGAAGGGATGACAGGAAGAAGGGGCAAGAAAAAAAATAAGGTGATTTTTGCAGAGCCAAGAGGTTGAATGGCCGCCAAGTCAAACGGGGAAAGGAATGGGGGAAAGAGCCAGGGGAAGGCAGGAGGTGAGGTCCAGCCTGCAGGACCTTCCTCCAGAGCAAAACTCCGGTTCTGACTAAGCGAGGGCCGCCACAAGTGTCAGGTGCAGACGTCCACCCAGCCTGCAAGTGACGTCAGTGGGGAAGCAGGTGGCCCGGGGTGGCACCTAGGCAGTTAGCGGATGCCCCAATTAGGGAGGGCCGTAGTAGCTTACTATAGTAATTATCTACACACCCCTCCCTAGCTAGTAATATATAGATAATATATTAATACATTCCACTTAAGTAATCTTTACCCTAACTATATAGTACTCTTCTAACTCCTACTATAAGGTACTACTAACTATTAAATTTATTAATTTTTTATTAAAAATCGATAAAGTAAATACCTATATAAATTATATAATTAATAATTAGTCTAGTTATACGAGATTTAGTAAAAGACTATTTATTATATTATAGAGGGATGTTAGTTATTAAAAAGACTAATTTATTAAAAAGTTAATTATAATATATTATATATCTATTAAAAGTTAAGAGTTTATTAATACTTAACTACTATAGTTAAAATAGAAAAAAACTAATAACTTAAGGATTAATATCTCTAATAATCTAAACCTCTCTCTAGACTAAAAAGTATATATTATATTACTATCTAAAAAGAATATAGTAGATAGTACTTTTATACTAATAATACTGCGTATTAGTCTACTATTAATAATTATATCTATAGTTATAACTAGAGAATAAAACTTAGTATTAGAAAATAAGTAGTTATTATTACTCTCTAAATTCCTTAACTTATATATATAGGATCTTGTCACGGGACAATCTTGTAAGCCTACTGGGCGCCCAATATAAGCACAGCACAGGCGTAATCGACAGTGTTTAGGTTCTATTTTAGGAAGTGGGAAAGCTATAGATTAAAAAAAGAGAAAACTCTTATATCTAGTAATTTAAAACCTAAAAGGTTAAGAATCAGTCTTAAAAAATTAACAATTTACTAAATAATTACTATTATACTTTATATACTACTTATTATAATTCTAATTCTTCTCTTAGTACTATCTATAATAATAATAGTAAAAACTAAGTTAAAAATTAAATATATCTAATATACTAGTTAAATTAATAACAAATAATATATTAAAAAAAAAAAGCTAAATTAGTCCTTTAAATAAAGAGAATAACCTATAGGTTAAGACTCTTTTAAGCTTATATAAATAAACGCAGCCACCTATATTATAATTACCCAGTAATTAGCTCAACTTAAAAAAACTTAATAAAAATAATAAGAGATAAATAATTTATTCTATACTTTAAATCTTATTATTTATAGTTAATACTATAATAAATTCTTTAATAATAAAAAAAACATTAAAATTAAAAATATTAAAAGCTTTATACTT
>JAOWMA010000455.1:0-32237 GCA_025962755.1 Colletotrichum tropicicola
TCTCTTAAAACAACCCCGGGGTCCGGTGTTTTATTAAAACCTTTGGTACCCCCCCCCCCCCCCCCCCCCCCCCGAACCAGGTCCCCGGCCATCATCATTCCCGCCAAGCACCCGCTCCGCATGCGCCATGCCATGCAATCCTTATCGACGGGCTGATGACATCGGCCGGTCTATCGCTCGCGTGGCGACGCGACGCTGTCGGTTGGAAAGCGGCCGATAGCAAGGTCCGACGGGCAAGGGGGCAGGCGGCAGAGTGGGATCACCAAACGACGGCCGCTGCGTGATATCAGCGGTGATGACGGGCTTCGCTGGGGTTGAAATGAAGGATAACGCCGGCTTCTATGCTGTCTTTCAGTGAAGTGTTTTGCGTGATTCTGGTGCCGTAGACTCGTCCGCGCACATCGACAACAATGGCTCGCTTCCGCGTACCCAGCAGAGCCGCGATGGCTGCCCCGTTCCAGTCCAAGGAGGCTTTCAAGGAATGGGCCAAGGCTCCTGAGGCGCCCGAGGGACAGACGCGCATCGGCGACTCGCGATGGTCGAACAAGGACCTTGAACCGACGCCGCCGGAGCAGCGGACGTGGACGTGGTACAATTTGCCGCTGTACTGGTTTTCGAACATGTTTGGGACCACGGGGTGGAATGTCGCGTCTTCGTTGGTCGCTGTTGGTTTGGTATGTTCTCCTAGAAGCACTTTGATGGTGAGATCTGACAGCAGCAGACATGGCAACAGGCTTTTATCTCATGCGTGCTCGGCTCGCTCATCTCTGCCATCATCGTGACCGGCATGGCCAGGCCCGGCGTCATGTATCACCTGGGATAGTGAGTTGAACCTTTACAGTCTGTGACACGATCACTAACTAACAGATCCTAGTCCCGTTCTCGCCAGGTCGGTGATGGGAATGTACGGCTCATACTTCTTCGTCTTCATTCGAGCCATTGTGTGCATCATCTGGTACGGCATCCAGACATACTACGGCGCGAACCTGCTTTCGGTGTGCTTCCGCTGCGTCTTTGGCAATGGCTGGCACAACTTCGCCAACAGTCTCCCCGCCGGGGCCGACGTCACTTCGAAACAACTCCTGGCCTTCTTCATCGTGTGGCTGGTCGAGTTTCCCTTTGTAAGCCGTCGAATATCATCGTCAAAGGATGCCTACTAACTAGCTCCAGACCTGGGTTCACCCGGCAAACATCCACTACATCTTCACCGTCAAGGGCGTCATCATGCCCTTTGCCTGCTTCGGGCTGTTCGGCTGGTGCATGGCCCACGGCACCGGCATCTCGAACATCAACGCCGCCTCGGCCGCCGGCGCAACCGCCGCAGAGAGCACCCCGCTGGGCTGGGCCGTCATGAGCGGCATCAACGTCATCATGGGATCCCTCTCGCCCATGCTCGTCAACCAGCCCGACCTCGCCCGGTACTGCAAGGAGCCGCGCGACGCCGGCTGGCTCCAGGGCGCGTGCGTCTTCTTCGCCAAGATCCTCGTCTTCTTCCTCGGTCTCGCGTCGACGACGTCGTTGCAGGGCGCCTGGGGCGAGGCGTACTGGAATCTCTGGGACTTGCTCGATGCCATCCTCGACCACTACTGGACGCCCGGAGGCCGCGCAGGCGTGTTCTTCGTGTCCTTCAGCTTCATCTTTAGCATGTTTGCGACCAACTTTGGGGCCAACTCGATCCCGTTCGGCGCGGACATGACTGGGCTCTTCCCGAAGTACTTGACGATCCGCAGAGGGCAGATCATTTGCGCCATCCTCGGCATTGTGGTGCTTCCGTGGAAGCTCATCGCGAACGCCTCTGCCTTTCTTTCGTTCCTTGGGAGCTACAACATCTTCATGGCCCCTCTCTGCGCTGTAAGGGCCTCATGCCCGCGACGGAAAGTTCACGTGCTGACTTGCAACAGATCATCATCTTCGACTACATCATCGCCCGCAAAGGCAACATCCACGTGCCTTCGCTGTATAAGGGCTCCAAGGAGGGCCTATATTGGTTCAAGTCTGGCATCAACTGGATCGGTGTGTTTGCCTGGATCGGCGGCACCGTGACGGGTCTCCCGGGGCTCGTGGGACAGTACCAGCCGCAGAGCGTCAGCCAGGCCGCCAAGAACATGTACATGATGGGCTGGGTCTTGACGTTTTGTACGTCGGCTATCCTATACGTTATCCTCATCAAGATCTTCAGGGTCAAGGTGTTCCCTGCAGGGTACGAGAATGCGCCGATGGAGTACGAGTGGCTCGCCAAGGAAGGGCGCGACGGATTCTTCGAGGGCGAGAGAGAAGGCGAGATCTACGCGCCGCCGTCGCCGGAGATTACCGAGGGCGAGGAGGTGCAGGTGGGAGAGAAGGCACAGAAGATGGAAGCGTAGATATCCGCGAGAAACACCTCAAGTGTGACCTAATGAATGACATTGTAATCAGTTGAAGACCTAACTATCAGCGATAATCTCAATATTCAAAATACGAGCAATGTCTCTAAGTCAATGACCATCATTCCTCGTTGCAGAGCTTCTCTGAGGCTTCCCCTCTCGCCATCGTGTCCTGTTGGCGGCCTTGAGGCCATCCCCGCAACCGCCGACGGCATCATTCCGTTGCGTAATTCGGTGGATCCGCCTCGGCTTATCAACCCTCCAAACCGATCATTCGGGAAGGCAGCCAAGCTGCTTCGGCCCAAAAGCACCGATGTCCATCGATCGCTGCAATGAGCGAGGTGCGTGGCTGCGGGGAAGCTATTTGAAATCGCGGGACGCAAGCCGGCGATAACGGCCTGTGGGGGGTGAGAGGCGAGGGATGGCCCCTCCGATGGCCGTCCAACGCGCCGGAGGAGTTCATAACCGTCCATCCACGCCTCTTGGAGCGTTCGGGAGCATCTCAGAGTTTCTGTCTCATTGTTCCGGCTCGGCATCTCCATCCCGGCAATCGGCCTGACGCGCACACGGGCCGAATCGCTCAGACTCCGTTTTAACGTCCGAAACCCCGCTCTTGACTCGGACACCTTTTGAGTTGTTGTCAATCAACTCAGTCTTTGCTTTGCCGCCTTTAGACTCCGAGGCTGAAGTGATTAGGAATCGCAGCTTGTCGTCCTACTCCGAGCTATTTGACAAGATGGCAGTCGAGCCATACAGGCTGACGGCCTCCGAAGCCAAGGCCAAGATCGCGGCCGGAGAGTTGACCGTGGAGCAGTACGCCCGGTCGCTCCTCTCGCGCATCGAAGAGCGAGACCCCGTCGTGAAAGCATGGGAGTACATCAACCCGGAACAAGTAATCGAGCAGGCCAAGAAGCTGGACGCGGTTCCGCCCGAACACCGCGGCCCTTTGCACGGCGTCGCGATCGCCGTCAAGGACGTCATCTACACCAAGGGTACGTGAGTCACCGAGCACCGCGAGAGCCGTTCTGACACAGATGCAGACATGCCGACACAGCACGGCTCGGTGATTTACAAAGACGATGCACCCCAGGTTGACGCCGCATCCATCATCATACTCAGGAACGCCGGTGCCTTGCTCCTCGGTACGTCTGCGCCGACATCGGTCGTCGCCAGCTCCATCTAACACAAGGACAGGCAAGACAACAACCACCGAGTTCGCGGCGACGGTCGCGGGCCCAAAGACGGTGAACCCCCACGCCGTTTCCAAGGGCACGATACGCACGCCAGGGGGCTCGTCATCCGGATCCGGCGCCGCCGTCGGCGACTTCCAGGCCCCGATCGGCCTCGGCACCCAGACCGGCGGCAGCACCATCCGCCCCGCCTCCTTCAACGGCATCTACGCCATCAAGCCCACGTGGAACGCCGTCAGCCGCGAGGGCCAGAAGATCTACTCCCTCATCCTCGACACGCTGGGCCTCTTCGCCCGCAGCGTCGAGGACCTGCAGCTGCTCGCCGACGTCTTTGACCTGCAAGACGACGAGGCGCCCAAGGCGGAGTTCGAGGTCAAGGGCGCCAGGATCGCGCTGCTCAAGACCATGGTCTGGCCGCAGGCCGGGCCCGGGACCAAGTCCGCGATGGCCAGGGCCGCCGAGCTGCTGCGGGCGCACGGCGCCGAGGTGGAGGAGATCGAGTTCGAGCCCGAGCTGCTGGACCTGCCGAAGTGGCATGCGACGGTGCTTCACAGCGAAGGGCGGGTGAACTTTTTGCCTGATTACCGCACGTCCAAGGATAAGCTGAACGAGTTCCTGGTCGGGCACGTGGACAACGTGGGCAAGATTACTCGGGCGGAGCAGCTGGAGGCGTTTGACAATATTGCGTTTGCGCGGCCCAAGGTTGACAAGATGCTGGGCAAGTACGATGCCGTGCTGGTGCCGAGTGTTGTGGATGAGGCGCCTGAGGGGACAGGAAGCACGGGGAGTGCTGCTTTCAACGCACCGTGGACGGTATGTGGTTTTGGTTTCGTGGTTTTGATGTTTACTAACAGCTTTTTAGGCACTGCATGTTCCCGTGGTCAACCTTGTTGGATTTGGTGGCTCAAATGGCATGCCTGTTGGCGTATCACTTGTTGCTCCCAGATACCGCGATCGTCATTTGCTGTCCGTCGCCAAGTCTGTTGGCAAGATATTCGAGGCCGAGGGCGGGTGGAAGTCAGAGCTGTAGAGTGCTTTAGTGATAGACTTGAAATTTAACACCAAACATGGCATGATGTGAGAGGTTGACCTGATGCTGTTTCTTTTAGACAAGTGTATTTCCTCAACAAGGTTATTGAATGAAGTCGTCGAACTCTTGACATGAGAGATTCGAGGCCGAATAAAAGACACGGGCATTAGTTCAATCAAGTCAGGTCTCATAATAAACAGTGCTCATTATTATAGACAATCTCTACCTTCATTGCAATGAAGTCGCAGGCTTTCGTATCCAGTTCTTTGGTCGCTGTGTCACGTAGAGACAAGTCTGGACAACCTAGAATGCCGGCTTGAGAACCACACTTTCTGTCCGATGAAGCATAAATGTTTTAACATTCCAAGTATCTCTTACTTCAAACGCGAGAACTAAGATGGGCAACTAGATAGGAATCAAAAAGGCCTCAGCAGATTGCAATACCATATTGCTAGACGCCACATCTCAGCCACACTCACACCCATCCACATCGAAGGATCTTCTGCAACGCTGCTGCCTGGGCCGCCCATGATGATCGGGGTCGCTCCAATCTTCATCGACCCGGACTGGCGGATGAACCCGGGCATGATGACGCGGCTGAACCGGCGCCGGCTGGCTCGAACCAAACGCGGATTTGTTGGTCTCGTTCCCGTTGAGGCGAGGGAAGGGATGCCGTGTGGTTGGTTCACGGGGCCAACATGTTTTACATCTTAGACCTACCCCCGACAGGGAGAACCACGAGTTGATTGGGGAAGTGTACCTCGAAGGTCTGATGCACGGCGAGGTTGGGACGTTGCTTAGAAGCGAAGTCGAGAGACACAGTATCATTACACTCGTTTAGGGTATAATATCTATCTAGAACAAAGGACCGACCCGAACCATGCGAAACTTTTCCCATTCCCTTTTCCACATTATAGATGCACCGCCTGTGAGACCCGTGCACCGCGATTCATTACCATTGGATTCATGTTTGTGTTGGGACAGCACCAGCCTAGGCCCACTTGCCGAGGACGCTCATGATGATCATACCCGCAATGAGACCGAAGCCGGCGAGGAAGGTGACGATGGGGCTGGTGTGAAGCAGCTCCGCGTGGCCGTGCATCCAGTCCTCGGCCCACATCTCGACGACGCCGACCCAGACGAGGATACCGGCGGACAGGGCGTCGAGAGTTCCGATGGCGAGGATGGTTTCGCGGTCGTTACCGTTGAAGTGCTGCAAGACGCCGATGCCGATGGCCATGCCGATGGGGGTAACAAGGGCGAAGGGGGTGGCGATGAGGAGCTTCTTGACGAGGGAGAAGGACGGCGCCTTGAGGGAGTTGAGGCTGTCCGGGGCGGAGGGGGTCTGCTCGACTTCGGCGGCGGCAGGGCGCTCGGCCATTTCGGTGGCGGGACGCTCGCCGAGCTGGGCGATGCGGGTGCCCAGGGCAATGCCCTCGAACATTTGGTGGAAGAGGATGACGACGAAGAGGGTGAGGAAGAAGGTGTCGCCGGCGACAACGAGGGTGATGCCGATGACTGGAGATGTTAGTGGGGTGTTGGCTCAGAGAGAGAGTGAGAGAGGACTCACGGATGGAGTGGAAGATGATGCCGCACTCGAGGACCAGAACGGTGACGGTCTCGGGGGAGAGACGGGACACGGTGGTGGGGTTGGCAGCGACCTTGGCCATAACAAAGCGCTTTCCGATATACTCGACGAGGAAAGACAGGAAGATGCCGGCCATGACGATCGCCGAGGTGGTTCCCTCGTAACCGAGCTCGCCCAAACACTCGTTGGCGAACATGAGCTGGGCGTGGGTGTACAGGTGGACGAACGCGGTGGAGATGATGATACCGGTGCCGAACTGCTTGAGGATGAGGAAGACGGTGTGCGTCTTGGTGGGCATCCACTTGATCATGAAGATGGGGAAATAGACGCCAAAGGCACTGGTGACGAGGATGACGAAGAGGAGACCGACGCGGAGAGGGATGTTGTAGTCGCGGTTGACCTTCTCGCAGTTCCTCGTGCCGCCGCTCTCGCTCTCGCCGGCACCAACGCAGTGCTCGACACCGGCGTGGAAGTGGCAGTTCTCGCCCTGGGGCTCCTCGCCCTCGGTGTGGTCGTGGTCGGACGACTCGGCGCCTTCGGCCACGATCTCAACATCGTCGCCGTTGGGGGCGATGCAGTACGTGTCGGATCCGTGGGCGTGGCAGTCGGTGAAGGCGGTAGGGATGGCCGAGGCGGCGGTGTTGGTGGGCGTGGTCATGACCTGGTACTCGGAGGTACCCCACATGCAGAAGCTGGGAATCTTAGTGATTGATCTTGTGTTGTGAGATGAGGTACTTACACCGTGGTGCCATGGAGATGGCAGTCAGACACGGCGGTCGGGGCGCCCGTCACAGCGGCAGCAGTCGTGGAGGCGGCAGTGGCAGCCGGGGCGTTGGCAGGCGCGATGAGGACCTCGCCATCGGCGTAGAAGCAGTATCTGGCATAAAGAATGAGAGAAGCGAAGGCCAAGAGCACGGCGAGGGAGCTTACGTGGCGGTGGCATGCAAGTGGCATCCTGTGTAGGAGCTGGGCAGCGCGCCAGACGGGGTGGTCTCGATTCTGTACTCGGCGGTGCCAGCCTTGCAAATCCTGGGCGTGTGTGAGCACTCGTTCATCTTATATGCTATGGGAAATGAGGCCGGGAGGGTACTCACTGGGTGGACGACGAGACGGCGCAGTCCGAGATGACCTCAGGAGCCTGGGCGGCAGTGGTGGTGGCAGCAGCGGCGGTGGTGCTGGCGGCCGTCTGTCGTGCGACGAGGGAGGCGGAAGCGGTGCTCAGAAGAGCCGCAACAGCGGCAGCGGCCGAGAACCTTGCCATTTTGTCGGGATGGACGTTGGTGGTCGGGGTGTGAGGTGAGAAGCGAGCTGGGGGCCTTGTGTGTGGTTGACGCGACTGTGGCTGGCTTGAGGTGTCTTGGGCTGCTCACTGTAGGCGGCGGAAGCTGCTGCTGCAGATGGTCTCGGATTGCGGCTTATCGGACGGTTCTCAGCCGGGTGCTTTATGGGAATGAGGTCGGGATAGTGGCGGCCGGGGTGAAGTGGTGTTGGTCCCGGAGGATGGTGAGGATGGGCACCTTGAGAGCGGCGCGCCGGGTGACTGACTGATGGAATGGCCGAGAGAGCTGCCTCGCCAGGTGGGATGAGATGGGGGGGACCAGGGAGTGACAGGTCGCAGGTCGGCGGCAAGACTACTCAAGAGGGATGTCTGGTCGAGGCGTAGGGAGAGACGAGGTGAAAGGATTGGACGAGGGGGTGTAGGACGTGAGGTATGGAAGAAAGAGGATGGACGGGAGCGGCGAAAGGCGACGAGAAGCGAAGAGAATCCCTGCCAGCAACACCATGTCGATTTTCTCTTGTCTCTGCGGCGTCGATGCCCCTCCTTCTGTTTTCCCTCGCTGCGAGAGAGCAGGTAATATTCCTTACGCAAGGCGGTAGTGTCTCCGAGAGATGCTTGCTAGCTTCGCGCGTGCCGTCTCCACGCCATGGATGGGCCATCGTGTGTTGCTGCTCTGCTGTCTGCTGCTGCTGGTGGTGCCTCTTCTTGGCCGGCGGGTGACCCGGCCGCGATGTTTCTGTCTGTCGTTGGTGCCCGCCCTGGTCCATCCGAGCTGGGAGAGCGGGAAAACAGCGCGCCAATCACGGGCGAGGCGATGTCGGGCATTCAGCCCACGCCCCAGAGCATGGTCCATGGATGTGGGAGGGCCGCTGCATGAAAGCGCAAGAAACGTGGGACAAGAGTGACATGGAAGAGTGTGGGAAACAGTCAAAAATCCAAAAAAGCATAAGACGACGCGGTCTCGGTGCCAAGGCTGAGAGCCCCATTGCCAAGGCTGAGGACCCGGATGGCCGCCCAGGGTGCCCACCGCCTGCTCGAGGCAGGTGCGCACAATAATACACTAAGGTACCTACCTACCTAAGGTAAGGTAAGGTAGGTAGTCACGGTGTGTCTTGCTCCTGCCCCCGCGGGCTGATTGGGCCCAATGACGAGCGGACGAACCAGGGCGCAGGGAAGGCAGCCCCACATGCCGTTTTGGCCAATGGCGCCAGCCACATGCCCTCAGCATAAGAGAACCTTGATGGCCTCTTCTGACCGCACCCGCCTCCAACGTCCCTTGCTCTTTCCTTCGTTGATGTTCCGTCCTTCGCAGCTGCCCTTCAACTGCCTGCCACAATGTGAAAATGTCCCTCAACCTTGATGGCCGACAAGTGGCGACGGCTGCACGCCAAGACATTTGAACCACTCGCCTGCCAGCTCCGGGCCAACAACGCGGCGACAATATCGAAAAATATGGACAACGGCTCGCTCGAGTCCCCTCAATTCTCACCTCACCAAGGTATTACCAGGTCCTGTCCATCGACGCCGATGCCAAGACCGCCCATCTCGTCCACCGAGCCGACCAACCTCGCGCGCTGCCGACGCCGGGCACTTTTGAAAACATGCGGCATCATTTCCCTTCCTGTTCGTATTTGGCGGCGGCAGCGAGCATTCCTCCTGCGTGACACATCGAGACATGGTCACCGCATGAGCGTTGGCTGATGACGAGTGAGACATTCCCCCACGCATGCAGCACCGCGTCGGGGCGAGTGCCCGATTGAGTTTGCACGGGCGCCCTACACCCCCTGTGGCCGACATTGAGTCTTCAGGCAGTCTCATCAACGCTTCTTCTCCATGTGATGCTGGCAAGTTGGTGTAGACACCTTGATAACCTCATGTCCCTGAACTCAGGGGCGCTCAGGGGCGTCTGCAATCGTCAACCGGATGGCGTTCCCCGGCTCATGTGCGTAACGGCTGCCCAGCAGTTCGCATGGTTGCATTTTGACTTCCCGTCTGCCCTGACTGAGCTTAACCAGGCACTCGGGTCGCGAGTAGGTGTTGCGGTGCTGCGGACGCAGGGTGTTACAAGGTCGGATGAACTTGAGACGGTGACAGCAAAACTGATAAGGACATCAACCTCAACAATTGAATTGAATCATGAAAACGGCCAGAAAGGTAAAATTCGAATAAACATGAATTTGTCAAGTTTGTAGACTTTTGTCGCACAATAGAATCGGACACCACGTCGAGACAGTCACGAACAATCATGTAAGGTCAATGCCATGTCCATTGTGGTTTCTATGCTACAATATTACCCGTCTCCATCCCGGAGAGGAAAAGAAGGTTAAACGCCCACGGCGAAAAACAAAGAATCAAAAGGTATGTTGTCCCATTTTCGATATCCTCGCGTGCCATGCCCCAAGAATTTCCGTCCCAAGTCTTCATGTTCGTAAGTCCGAATCCGCGTAGCTTTTTTCCCCCGTAAGGTACATATCTTCATCGCATCCCTAAGCACCTGCAGCTTAGAAGGCCATGAGGGCGGCAGCGATGGCAGCAGCGCCGAAGCCCGCGCGGGCGGCACCGGCGGGGACGGCGGTGGTGGACGGAGAGGTGCCGTTGCTGGCGGTGGTGGCGGCAGCGCCGGTGGTCGCAGCGGGAGTAGTGGTGCCCGCGGCGGCGGCAGTGGTGGACTGGGCCGGGCTGTCGCAGTGCCTGTGTGGATGGTTAGAGACGCTTTCACGAGCACATTCGAGGCGTGAATAGTCACGTACCAGTGGTCACCGTGGGGCTCGCAGGCGCCACGGCCGGTGGGCGAGGGAGGGAGGCTGGCGGTACCGGCGGAGTGGTCGTGGTCCTCGTCGTCGTGGTCGTGGTCCTCGGCGGCGGTGGTGGTGACGGCGGCAACGGAGGTCGTCAGAGTGGTGCCGGCGGCAGCGGTGGTGGCGCGGGCGCCCTCGCAGTGCCTATCTGGTGGTTAGCAACACTTTCAAACTTGTGAGAGCTTCATAAAAGGCTTACCAGTGGTCTCCGTGGGGCTCGCAGCCGAAGCTCTCGGTGGGAGAGGGGGCGAGGGCGACGCTGGAAGAGCTGGCAGCGGCGGCGCCGGTCTCACGAGGACCCTCGCAGTGCCTGATATCTGGTCAGCGACTCCTCCGAGCTCATGAGCGCTTCGACATAGCTCACCAGTGGTCTCCGTGAGGCTCGCAGCCAATCGAGGCAGTGGGGGAAGGAGGCAGGACCTGGGCCGCGGCGATGGCAGAGAAGCCGAGGATGGCGAAAATCTGAGCAGTCTTCATTTTGGCGGTGTTTTTTTTTGTCCGGTGCGGATGGCGGATCTCGGGATGGCTTCGGGTAAAAGCGAGAGTACGTGACTTGTCAGAGAACCAACGAATGAAGGCAAGCTGTGGCGTGGAGGAGGAAGAAAGGGTGTGAGGCAGAGACGTCCGGCTGAGGTGAAGGGAGATATATACGCGCGCAGGTGTGTCGGGTCAGGCCAGGCTGGTGAGGTTTTCCGAGTCGGTAAGTCAAGTCAACCAACGGCGGCCCAGAAAACGCAGGAGCGACCCGGAATCTACAAAGGTACAAACTACAACGTCTTGGCAAGAGAAAACGCCTTTTTTACGAGGATCAAATTCACTTGACAGCCCCTCAGCTCGCCAAGACTGAACAAGAGACATCAACAACGTAACATGCTCATTCACCACCCACCCCCAGCGCCTGTCAACTTGGCAGATGCAAAAGTGCCCTGTTTGCCACGATCAGAGAAGAAAACGGACAAAAGCCAGGGTTCCCTCGCCTTCCCCCACGGCCAGGTTGGTTGGCACCAGCCCCAGCATGCCTCATCCATGTCCATGTCAATCCTGGTCCTGGACTGGATGTCAATGGTCCGGGTTGCCCAGGCGCCAGAGGCGGGCCGGGCCATCAAGGTCCTCAGACCTCACCATCCCGATTCGATCAAGTGCGCTTACATTCGATGACTGTAGATGCTCACCTCACTTTCAGCTGAGATCCAATGCCAACTGCATTCGACAACCTGCATTGATGAGCGAGGGCCCGGAAGCCACACCGAGTGGGCAGGCGGCTGGTCCGTCTGCGGAGAACCCAACCCGCTTCACAGTCCGCATGTTTACCTCGCACCCGACTGGCCCGTCCAGCATAGGAGCTTTTGCCGTTCTCGTTTGCTCGTTCCATAAATCATGCTACCCATCGCGCCCCTCTGTTGTGTCCCTGGACTCTTGATCGCTGCCAAGGCGCCAAACGAGCCTCGATTTGCCATGTGAATCCTTCAGCCGCCATCTCGCCGGCGGCGCAGCCTCGACACCTCGGTCTACCTATCCCGATTCGAATGCCGTCATGCTGGATGCTTGGATGTCTCATCAACATCAAGGTTCTCGCAATCAAACTCGGGCCTCACCAGAGATGTGATCTTCCCTGGAAAGCTGGCTTCGATGGAAACCCGAGCACATCGCGAAGCCTGGATGGATGGATGCGGGGCTGTTTGAGCCCAAATGCACATCAATGAAGCCTCCTGCGGGCATGATAATTAACTATGTGATTCGAATCATCTATTCCTCATTAGGTAGGTAAGGAGACTTACGGTCAAGGAAAAAAATCCGAACTTCCAGCGTGCAATTGTTCTCCATCAAGGATAGCCGTAAAACCCCCCTTATGCGTGAAGCATTGCAGAGGGTTCGTGGCTCCCGCCTCAGCCCTTTGGCCATGTGTATCATCGCTTTCGAGGTTTGAGACCTGGCCTGAGTTGGGCCCAGCTTCAACATCAAACATGGTAGGCGGCCACGGGTTTTGCGGCGTAGGCCGGAAGGCATGACCTCTTTCCAGCAACATGTTCTCAAACTGCCGAAGGCTGATCATCTCTAGGTCATCATCCGCAATCCTGGTTTTCAGAAACTCCAAAAAGGCTTTTTCCGTGTAGCTTGAACTGCTTTCTACGGCTGTACGCGCCAGTTCCCATAACACTGCGTCTCGGACAAATTCAATGTCCTCGTAATTCTTCAAGCAGACGTATCGCTCGGGATTTGCACTGATAGTCCCCTTGGGCATTGGGTCGTGGTGTTCGATCCAGGTTTGAATGGCCAAGACAGTCGGTGGCTCTTCGGCTGTTTCGCGGAGTAATTTAGAAAGCGCGTCGTGGTAAGCTTCAGCCGATGAAGGCTTAGAGCGAAGTCTTTCGTTTTCCAGCCTAAGGAGTAGTATTGTCGGGAACTCCAGGTAAATGTTGTAATCCTCAAAAAGACAACGAATGTGTTTCAGCCGCCCAATGTCTGCATAGCCTCCTGGGGTGAGAAGCGGAATCTTGAACAAAGTGCGCTGTCTGAATAAATCGTCGGGGGCGCCTTGAGAGGTTTCTGGCCGCAGATTGAAGTTCTGATATGCGAAGAAATCTGAAATCGACCCGAATAGCCGAACGCGAACAAAATCAACTGCCACACGCTCATATCCACCAAGTAGAGAAATGGAAGAATCGCACGTCGACTTCGACAGCCGCTGCAGCTGATCTTTTCTCGTTTCTAAATCTTTCATCTTATCAACTCTCAGTGCCTTAAAGATCCCATAGCATACCTCTGCCCGAAGATAATCCAGGTAACGTGGCAGGACCTTTTTGTCACCCGAAAGCCGATCAAGCTTCATTGCGACGTACTCGTGCTTGCCCAATCTTGCCATGAACCCTAGATAGTCACTCGAACACTGCGTGAAAAACCGATGACATCTCTGCTGTGGATATTTGTGTCCAAGGCGCGGGATTGCATCGTATGTCGAAGATGCTTGGTCCAGCAGTTCGAAGTACCTGGTCCTTGAGATTGTCTGCTTCTTATACCAGTCCGTCGCCCTTTTTAGCTGCCGACAGAGTTGGATGATGTACCAGCAAAGGTCGCAAAAGCAAATAGGTTTGCGGCCATAAAGTTGGAACAGAGTCTGCTTCCCAACCCAATTTGTGTCGTATTTGTGTTTCAAAGCAGCCAGCTTGGCAGCCAGCAGACAACAGCTCCGGTCTTCCAGAGATGTTCGGTCGAGCCTGCTGATTTCTACCCCTTTGGCAGTGTTTTGCAAGAATTCAGAAGCGGACCTGTGCACAAAATTAAGCATTGTGCCCTGGCTTGCAACTTCGATCAAGCCAGCTGTTCGGACTTTGAGCCACACGGCAAGCTTCGCCAGTCGGTCTTCCAAGTCTTTGAGTAACTGGGTCGTTGCAGGTTTTAGAGACTCGAGGAGAACAGCAGGCTGCGTCGCAAAATTCATATCTAGCAGGGACATAAAACTACCTTCTTGAAGGCTGAGAACCATCAAGTTGAGATAGGTTGCGCCCTGCTTCCCGTAGATGCTCTTGTCCTCATTCAAGCGACTCCACATCGCGCTGTACACCTCGGAGAGCCCGCTTGGTAGCTGGTCAAGGCGACGGGCGAGGTCTTCAGGATCGTCCATGTTCAACGCGCCGAGCCTTTGGCCGTTGACCGCCAGTGCCACCCAGAGGAAAACCCCGTCCGCTTTGTCGCAGAGCCTTACAACGACATCTTTCAGGCGTTGATCATCATCGAAATACGGTCTTAATTCGTCCGTCGCGTAGCGCTTGATGTCCCTCCGCGTCAAGTCTTGCATATAGAGCTTTCGCGCGTTTCGGGTGTTGAAGTGATGAAAGAATACCTGCTCGGGACGACTTGACATAATGCACTTCACATGAGCGGACGTGCAAATATTTTCGATAACCGCCAGTATCTTGGTCGGCTCAGTGGAATCGATCTCATCGAGTCCGTCGATGAATAGGCAAATTGTACTCCGTGATCTGCTGCAGACCATGGAAAGTGCTTGAGCCAGTTCCTCAACAGACCAGTCGGCCAAACAACGTTGGCGTGGATTGTCGAAGTGGTTGAAGACCTCTGCGTTCTGATCCACAATCTGGAAGAGGAGAGAGGCCAGTGTGCCGCTGAGACTCTTTTGGATATGAGTACCAGCAGCCCAGATGAAATGGGACGCGACAGTAGCATTCCCAGTCGGTGATAGTGTGTTGAGCAGGGCTTTGATTCGATCGTGTCGAGCCAGAAACTTCATCAGCGTGCTTTTTCCGGACCCGGGTTTTCCGCTGATCCAATACATTTTGTCTCTGGCAGACTGGATAAATCTGGGAATATCATCCCAAGGAGTTCGAACCCATGTCTCTCCATCATATCCGTAGCGCATCATCTTCTCTTCCACGTCGTTTCGATCGTTGTTGTTTCTACCGTCCCGGTGGCCCTGGCGGGCAAGGTCCTGGTCAGAATCTTCTATGTTTTGAAAAATCCATTCAAAAGTCCCGCAATGGGCAGTGTCCACCTGATTTCGTCGTGCGTTCATCTCGTCGTACTGGAGGCTTTCTAGAAACCTCCGCCTTGCCTCTTCGTCCTTCTTGACAGCCACAGCTTGGGCTACGGCAGAGATTTCCCGCCGTGTCTGGCGTGACTCCGCGGTCATGTGCGTCATGACGGCGTGTGTCTGATCCCTGACGAGCTCCTCGAGCTTTGTCTGGCCGCCCGATAAGCGTTCGACGAAGATTTTCAGGGTGTCGTCAAGTCGGGCGAAACCATCCTCTTGCTGCAGCGTCGCAAGGTCGATGCGACTCCTGACATGCAAAAGTTAGCAAAATCTGTCAAACAGCGCTGCTGTGCGGGACGAGGAGATCCAGACCGAAGACTGACGAGTAACCGTGACTCGAACAGCTTTTGATATTTCAAAACGTTCTCTTCCAGTTTCTCGAGCTTCTGCCGCCGCAAAATGGCCTTGACAGTGCCTCCAAGAGCTTTGCGGATCTTTCCTTTCGACGCATCCCCCGATATTTTCGTCAACTCGGTCTTCAATTCCGTGGTTGCTTTCAACATCTGTCCAGCCACTTTTCGAAGGTCCTCATCTTCCTTGTGTGTTGATGTCTGGCCGAGAGACGTTTCGACATCCTGGAAAAGCTTGCTCAGCTCGTCATTGCGACTTGCCAGGGCTGGATCGATCGTGCCAGTGTCGAGAATGTTCTTCGCAACGGTGATGGAACTGCCGACCGAGCCGATCAACTGCAGCACATTGCAGGCCAGGCCGAGGGCCGCGATGCCTTCGAGACCAGACATCTGGTGGTGTTATCGCTCGCAGTCCGGGGGAGTTGGCGACGGCTCAACTCGCGATACTGAAGAGAAAGACGCGCATATCTTTAGGAGAGAGAGTGAGGCAGATTACGTTCGGAGCGGGGTTTACCTGCGAAGATCCAATCAGTGGAATATGCAGACCACGTTGACGCCTGATGCAGAGGAAATCAGGCGTCCAATGACAATGTTTTTCTATTTTGGTGCTTGTGTGGCACAGCATCCATTCCATGCAGGCCAACGTGGACAACTTTGAACGCCCCCTATTGAGATCCTGCATGCCGTTAGAGTTGTAAGAAGCCTCACATGGGGTTTCTTAACAGGCTCTCTTGGGCAAGAATTTCCCCTCTCCCAGGTTTGACCGTTATGTACCTTAGGCTGACGGTCTCTCCAGCCACCACCCTCTGAACAACGACAACTTCGGAACGGCAAACACTCCGATGAATTGACGACCACCGAACCCTCACCATCAGCATAACCCAGAGTAAACCCATCCAACTATCAGCGCACGCCAATGCTCGAAGATGAACAACGGTCCTGCGAGACTTACCTTATAAGCATGGCACATGGGCGATCACTTTCCCAACCCACGATAGTGGGAGTTGCGACCGGGTGCCAGTCTGCATTTCGGCGGAGAATCTTCAACGAATCAACCGTATGACTGGTACACGCTTCAAACAGCTGGCTTAAAAGTGCGCGAAGGAGCTTGCGTCCGCGGCGGGACTGCTTCATTTCACCGCGCCTCTGACCGACAGCGCAGGCATGGCACTTTACCTTAGGTAGTTACCATCCTCCCTGGATGCGGGTACGGTATTGAAACTTATCATTCCAAATCTTCCTCTGTATATGTATTCTAGTCTCCTTCTATTACACAGGTCTCTTACTGACCGTATTATGTTATGTTCGAAAACCTCTTTATAGTAACCCAACGCTGCATGTTCCCAGCCAACAACAATACACCATATTGGAACTCCTCACGGCCATATGCCAGTGACAAATGGGTCAACGTACGGGTAGTCCTTACTCATCCCCATTATGATCGAGTACTCGTCCCTCAGCAGATCCGAGCCTTCGTTGGCATAGTCTGGATATTTGCTTATCTCGTGCCTCCGTAGCGCTACAGTCCACGGAAAGCTGGAATGCGCAACGCCCATGAACGAGCTCGCCTTGAACAAAACCAGAAAGTCTACCAGCGCATGCTGATCAAACGTGAGGCTCTGGAGGAGCTGCCGGTCGGGCCCTTGCAACAGATCGTGCTTGGTCACCACGGTCACGTTCCTCGTCCTTGACCCCGGACTGGCAGCCAGTCGCCTGGCCAGCTTCTCGTCAAACACGTCGACTGCGACCTGATCGCCGGACGCAACGTAGACTACGCTGAGACCTGTGCGCTCCAGATTTTGAAACTGCTCCTCGAACTGGTCTTCCATTCGCGAGAAGCGCCATTCATCGGGCTGCCACGCGTCGACAGCGTCCTTCTCCACGCGCAGATGTACACCGTAGTATGCATTCGGGTTGATTGCTTTCGTCGGATCGATGGGCAGCGCGAACCTCTGCTTCAGCTCGTAGAGAACCTTTGCCGCGAGGACGCGGGTATCGTTGCGGAAGGACAGGATCTTGCCAAATTCGTTCACAAAAGGCTGGCCGTCGTCGTGCACGGGGTACTCGAGGAAGGACTGCTCCATCATGACATGCACCGGAGCATGCGATCGGATCTGCACGGCCTGCGCGTCTAGCCACTCATCAAAGTTGCGCCGCCATTCGCGAGGATGTCTCAGTCCCGCGGGGGGGTGGTCGGGCTCAAACTGGTCTCCGACCAGATGCAACGGTTCTCCTGCCCTCTTATCATAATCAGGGAAGTCCTCGGCCTTTTCGTAAACCCGCATTCCGGGGCATCCTCTAGTCAAATGTTTGGTGAAGGCCTCGCGATCCAGCAGGTAATCGAGGGGCACCTCATTATCGGTCTCTATGTCGGAAATGTCGCTTGCGTTTCGCAGGGCCATTGAAGGAACCACGAGAGCGCCTCCGCCGTTGATCGCATACCGCACGCATTTCAAAATCTGGTTCCGCACCATGCCAATGCCGCCGTGCTGCTTCTCGCAGCTGAACAGCAAGCCTGGCCGAAACTCGGTGCGGGCGCATATTTCCGTAATTGGCCTGTAGTCGATTGGGGCGGGAAACTCAACGTTTGCGGCCTGGCGGACGAACTCGTCTTCGGTCGGTTCTCCGTCGAAAAGCAAAGTTGCGACGGCATGGGGAATGTCGAGGAGAAAGATGCGGAAACTCCAGACGAGAATGAGGGAGGTCGCCAAGATGAAGATCACCTGGGGGCGGCCTTGGCAGAGCATGGCTGTCGTTCAACCAGGAGACGAGAACAAACAAAACAACGAATACGACTGGAGAACCGACGGGATGCCAAGAGATAGACGAGGTAATAAACGTGAGATAGAACACGATGCGACTTTGCTGGCGCGTGGAGGAGGGGCGCCATTTGGCGACGGGCCGTGAGTTTCAGCCCTGTTTCATGCGACTGCCGGTCCGAACCCGTTCGTCTCACGAACTTGGAACATCGCCTAGGAGGTTGCCGAATCCGGAAAACGGCACGTACATCCGACTAACCATTTTGGTGCAATCAACATTCACTGGACTCGCACTCTGAATGATGGTCGAGGTGCCCAAGTTGTGTACATGGGAGGAATGACGTTGAATTTGAAGCTGGGAAAACTAACATTGTCTACACATCATCACTAACAGGTAGGTAGATAGTAAAACAGACCGACCGATTTGCCCATTTTTAGTGACCGCAAAGATCAAATGTTACAGATCTGAAAACGCTGCCCGGGGGTATCGTCATGAGGTTTGTCTAGGATGCCGCTGTACCATTCCCTCTGGGCAACGGGTTGCCTACCAAGACCTGTCAATCAAGCGAGCTCGAGAGTAGACCTACAACATTTGAACATAGTACAAATCGGCATTGGGGGAGGAGGGCGTGTGAAACATCGAATTTGAAAAGGTTAGAAGTGGCAATCATAGTCGCGGACTCACCGTGGGCTGATGCTTGAGTGCAGGTATAAAGGGGTGATAGTGCCAACACCCCTGACGCCCGACGGTAAAAAACAGAGAGATCAAGTAGTGGACAATTAGCGGGGCTCTTGGTTCCTGCCTCCTCATCGCAGAACGTCGATAAGTGGCAGCATTGAAGTCATCTGGGTTCTAGAGTTCGAGTCTCAAGCCAAGACAATTCTGACTCCGAATCCTGTGTAAGATACACATCAAAACAAACGAAAGTACCGCCCCGGCTTGGATGTTGGTCAACCGAAATTGGGGATATCAGATGATCAGTTCTTTGCGGCACAGCGCGAGCTCTTGGCACTTGGTAGCCGACATGGACCGGATAACGCTTGGCTTCGTCAACATAAGTAGGTATTTAAGGTGCGAGCTGACCTAGAGTGATTTTAAGCGACCCGCCATTTTCGTGCATCATGCCCCGGCTGTCAACTCGGACTGTTTAATTCACACCGACAAGCACTCAACACAACTGCTGAAATGCGACTTCTATTACCCCTTCTGCTTTTCGTATCCTTCACATTGGGAGACATCGTAGGGATGGAGCGAAAACTGCCCGCTGACGTCCAAGTCGACCTCATCTTCCCACGGAACGAAACGTACGCTCAAACTCAATTCTTCCCCATTGTTTTTGGCTTCCAGAACCTCGACGCCGTTTGGCCGCTCGATATGTATCTACTGGTCAATGTACGAGGCAACGATTGGGTGCTGAGTTTCATGGATTACATGAGATGGGAGTACTTTGACCTCCAATACGACGAGTTTGCCAGCACTATTGGACCGTCGCCAGGCAAGCATGCCTTCTATCTCCCTGGATTCAACACAACGAGTACGACAACGAGGTGGTGTGAAATTTCTTGGCGGGTTGGCACCTACAACCGATGCTTTGAGGACGTTACCGACCCGATACAAGATACCGGATCCCTCGGTTGGGATAACCGACCCAACATCAACTGTTTGTATCAGACGCTTTACTTTAGCACGGAACCGGGCGCTCAGCAACCTGACATCGAGGCCACCATCAACTCCTGCCCGGAGCCTGATGCAGCGACAGCAGCGGCAATTCGCATCCATGAAGTTCGGAGGACAGTCACATCGGGCGAGACGTGTGCTGTTCTCCAGGAGATTGCACCAAAGAAGTGCGGCTATAAGGATTTTGCGGGGGAGATCGCCGCGAATGTCTCGTCCGCGATGTTAGGCATGATGAATTGCAGCAACGGCACATGGCAAACGATGACTGCGCCATGCGGAAACGAAAGCATAGAAATGACAGAAAGCACAGAAAGCACAGCTGCTTCTGTGGCGGCATGGGGATTTACGGCGGTACCAGCACTTGCATTCGCTTTTGCCGTGTTGAAGATGCTTTAGAAGAGCCCCAGAATGCCGGAACGAACCTTCAGTCGTCAGGGTCCACCTTCATTCCTACTCCAAGTAAATCAAAGGAGCTTCAAGCTATGTCTGAATTTTCTTTCCGGGCGTATCATTACTCAGACTGATAGATTCCAGAGAAAGTCATCACAAATTCAATCTCTTGTCTATGTTTCCGCCTCTCTATTTATACCCAGATTGCCTCCGCCGTAGCAAGTACAGTTTCGCGCTCGTCTGTAATCTCCGTCACAACCAAGAATTTCTTCGGCCCTTCAACCCGTCACGAGACTGCTGTACAAGCCACCGTTGACATGTTCGGTACCGGGTGTATGTAGGTGATGTTCAGGTTCTGTGTGACAGGCGGTAACATTGGCATGAACCCTTATTGATGCGACAGCTCCCCCATGATACTATTCCTTTTGAAGTGCTAAGCCTGTAGCTAACCTAGGGTAAGGAAGCATTTGACTTTCATCACATGACGTTCTTCAGGTAGAAGTTCAAAGAAGCAAGTTAATCTGATGTCTCTGGACGTCGATCGTTGCTCTTTCACTTCAAATTCTGACATAATATCCTATCCTCCAACATGGCCAAGGCTGTTCTTAAGTAAGCCGACAGTCATGGTTGCGAGATCATACTGGGATCAGCAGGAAAAAGCAAGGGTTGATTGGTGAAGCTGACAGAGAGAGCAGCGGAAAATCAATAGAACGAGATTTAGCGTTGTGGGTCCTATGAGGGGTTTACGCCTGGGCGGACTAAACTCATGGATTTATCCAATGTCATGACATCGAGTCCATTCACGGCCGTGGATCTTCAATCAACGTCTTGAATTGACTTCGTCTCGTCCATCCTAATACTTTGTCAAGTTGATTGGGAGCAGACTACTCAAACCGCTACCTGACTTACTTATCATGACGAACCAAGACATGTCGCACTGCACCACCACGTTTCGAGTGTCCCGACCCCATCGGATCACTCGCAACCGGCCAACCGTGTCTTGCTCCACCTGTCGAGCTCGGAAGTTGAAATGCGATAGACAACAGCCTTGCGGCACATGCCAGAAACGAGGCCAGGAGGACTCATGTCGCTTCGAGCCTGCCGCAAAGCAGCAGCAGCTCGGCGCTTCTTCCATCAGCGGCAATCAGAATCGAATCAGAATCGAACTGAGGCAGATGCAACATGTGCTTCAACGTCTTCTCAACCAATCTGATCAAGCCCACGCCCAACCGACTCAAACCAGTAGCCCGATAGAAATTCCTTGCCGTCAGCTGATGGAGAGTATCAATCGCATTCAGAATACGCTGGAAGACGCTGGCGGCCCTAAAGCCCTAACTACTACCCTGGACGAACAACTCCCCCCCGACCTGGTATTTACATCCTTTAATAAAGCTACTCTGAGAGATATCATAGCAGCCTTGCCGTCACGCCAAGTTGCCGACAGAACAGTGTCTGCCTACTTCAACGCCAAGCATGTAACCGTTCCTTTCATCCACACGCATCAGTTTAGAAGACAATATGAGGCCTTCTGGGGTGACCCCGCCGCTGCAAACCTCTTGTGGGTCAGCATCATCTTCTCAGTTCTGGCCACTGGAGCTGTCGTCCTAGGTGCAAGAGCAGCATCTACCTCTGGTCCACATCACCCTTCGGCCTATGTCACCATGTCAGCACGGTGTCTCGTCGCAGGCCAGTACCAGAAAGGTTTAGAGTTCTCGGTTGAGGCCTTGGTCATGCATGTCCACTCGCGTTCTTTCCAAAGAAGCAACAAAGACGTTGACATGTCTCAACTGCTAGCATTGGCTCTCCGCTTGGCACAACAGCGATGCTACCATCGAGAGGTAGACAAGCTGCTGCCAACTGTCACACCATTCGAAGCAGAGATGAGACGCCGGGTGTGGTATATGATCCAATACTGCGATGTACTGTTCTCCCTCGAGCAGGGGCTGCCACCACTTATTCACGAGGATACATTTTCCACTCGTCATCCGACAAATGTCCCCGACGATGACTTTGACGAGGATGTCAACTACTTGACACCTCGACCGATAGAAGAAGCTCAACCCATGCTTCTCTGTGTCTGCGTTTCTCATCTCTTACCAATACTGCGACGCATTATTCGCCATGCTCTGGGTTTCAAGACATGCACCTACTCAGATGCCATGTCTCTCGAAGCCGAAATGAAGACGTGGTACGCATCGATCCCAGCTTGCTTACGTATACGCGCCATTAAAGATACCTCGTTTACGGACCCGAACCACACCGTCATGCAACGTATCAAGCTTGAACTCATCTATACTATGGGAACCGTCCTCCTATACCGCCCGTTCCTTGATCCGATGAAATCGAAGAACCACGAATTTCAAGTGGCGCTCAACGTCTGTCGAAGGATGGCTGTGAGATCTGTTGGGGTCTATGTCGAAGTTGATCGTGAAATGCAGGAAGGCGGAAGACTATACGACGATCAGCCCATCGCCTCGGGCTTGCCGGTGAATGACTTCTTGATAACGACGACAGTGGCACCCCTCGAGTTCTTCGACTGTCCAAACTTACCGTAGGTGAAACACCCGTAAGGCTCGTTGATGGTTGGAATACTGATATCGTCAAAGGCCAGGTGAAGAAGCTTACATCATCAACCTGCTGCAAACAGCAACGCAGCTGTGGTCCAAGAGATCGTTTGCGTCTGCTCACGCGCGTGAAAGCACAAGACTGCTTCGGCTCATCGCAGCAAAGGCTCAAATGGCAAGACGATGCCAAGTTCCATTCCCAATTTCAAGCTCGTCCATCTCTGCTGAAACAGAAGTGGAGCAATATGGGCCTTTGGCGCTGCAGCAATATGCCAGCGACGGAGTAGGATCTGCAGAATCGGACATTGCTTTCGAAGTTGGCCTTATTGACTGGAACAACACTGCGGCAATTGACTGGGTCAGCGAGCAGCTCAGCTAACTACAAGAAGTCTTGCTAACAGAGCCACAGGACTCGGTCAATTTTTGTCTCAACTTTGAGACGGTCAATCAAGCAATGTCAAATAACCAGTTTCTTGACACGCAGTGAAACGGTTTAAGGGGAAGATGAAGAAGGGAAACCACACCCCAAGGTGTTATCCGTCCCTCGTAACAGCAGTTAACTGAGTTTGAGATCTGCCGAGACGACCCCTCTCAAGGCTGCCTGCAGTCAACTTATCAAATTGGCCATATCTTTCGCAGACAGACTAAGGAATCAGCTATAGAAAGGAAAATCATTGGATCTAATTAGACCGGCTTGGCTGGACATCCGGATCCTAGGAGCGGCTCTGGGCAAGGCATCGGAGGCTAGTTGTAACTAGGATTCGAGGGGCTGCGTGAAGGTGTGAGACACATCTGATCTCGCTCGCGGACTTGGATCGAGCGAATGAGGCAGAGGGCATTTTGAAAATAGCTGTATGACCAGGAAAATAGAATCGTCAAAGAAACAAGACCTGTGTCTGCTCAGACTAGCAGGGAGGTTTCGTTTCTTCAAGTTGCCTGTTGTTGCTGAAGGTGATGACGATGTCAAAACCTGGGAGGCCCCTATGATCTACTCATAGGGTGACCGCCTGCCAACCTTGTCCAGCACTTGGTCCTAAAAGCCCGAGTTATCCCTTTTAATGGTTGTTACCTAATGTGATAGGCGGCATATTGTAGACAGGGTGGAAAGCAAGTCCGGGCGGAGTAGTTCTGATGAAGTGGATTAGGATGTGATTAGAAGTCAGAATACTTAAAGGGGATGACAAGAGTTTTGGGACTGTTGGTTCAGTTAGGTAGCAGTACGGCGTGGAGGTGAAGGCAAAATAGCTGTATTTCGCAGATATCGTGACTTAAAGGAGGGAAGGTTGGGATGCCTTCGCTTATCGGCCTTATCCACGGCCTGCCGGCTACTATTCCCACAAGGACTGATCGTAAGACGACATGAAGGTTGGCAGGCGGTCGCCTCATAATGCCAACGGGTAATAGCTAGCCCTTGTTGTTGAACCCATAAGCCAATCCAATAGACCGTGCTTCAACAGCCCCGACCAGCTTCGGCGGAGTTGAGTGGAGTAACGTCCGTAGCCCTCGGATATGTCGGATCTGATAATTGCCTAAACAGGCAATGCACACCCCCGAGTAACTAACTGATCCGCGAACCACGGGCACGGGAACTGATGCTCGGGACATATTGACACATATGAATGAGCTATTTCGGTTATTGATTATATCGACGGGACTTTCTTGAAGTCCGAAGGCTTGGTATAAAGACGCCGCTTGCAGGTCTCAGTAACCCGCCTGTCCTTAGCAGCTTGTCATTACCAGGTAGTAAATCCCGCTTCTACACCTACATCATCACCATCTTTCACAATGTCAGACCAAAAAATCCCCGAAACTACCACTGCGCTCGTTCTCCCCGCTTTCAACGAGCCGCTCAACTTGGAAAAGACCCCAACGCCAACGATTACACCTGTCGGGTCAGTCCTGGTCCGCGTCCTGAGCACTTCCGTTCGGCCACACAACCGTGCTGGCTTTTCAGGAAAGAGTCCTCTCTCCCTTCCCGTCCCGTACAACCCTGGGGACAGCGGCGTCGGACGCGTCATCTCTGTTGGACCTGATGCCGTAGCTATCAAGCCAGGCCAGCTCGTCTATCTCAACGGCTTTTACCTCGCACGAGATGACCCGGAGGGTACCCGAGTTCTCACCGGCCTTCATAACGGCTTTGGCGATCCAGGCCAGGCCAAGCTGTTCAAGCAGTTGGGTGGGCTTTGGAGAGATGTGGCTACCGTTCCGCTAGAGAATGCCATCCCTCTCAACGAGAAGCTTCTGGTGGATGAGCTTGGCTACTCTTTTGGCGATCTCAACTACATCCAGCGCCTGTCTGTTGCATATGGGGGCGTCAGCGCTGCTGATCTCCATGCTGGGGAGACCGTCATCGTGGCACCAGCCACTGGTCACTTTTCTGGTGCCGTCGCCGAGATTGCCGCCCAGATTGGTTGCAAGGTCATCGCGGTCTCACGATCGGCCTCCAAGTTGGAGCCTCTCACGAGTCGCCATTCTCGCATCACCGCCCTTGAACTTAGTGGCGACGAGAAGAATGACGTTGCGGCTATCCGGGCACTTGCTCCTGGTGGCGCAGATGCCTACATCGACGTTTCGCCACCTCCCGCTACAGCTTCGCCCCATCACTTGACGGCATCTCTCGCCTCTCTCCGCCCGTTCGGCCGCGCCATTTTGCTGGGCATGATGTTCGACGTAAAGGTCAACTACATGAGCCTGATGGCTCGCAACATTACCATCAAGGGACAGCACATGTATTCTCGTCCGGAGCTGGTCTCTCTGGTCAAGATGGTGGAGACTGGAGTTATCAAGCTGGGAAAGGATGCTGGGCATGAAATTGTCGACAAGGGGTTTTCACTAGAGGAATGGGAGGAAGCTATCACTGTTGCCGAGAAGGCTACGAGCTGGGGACAGCAAGTCTTGATCTACCCCTAGAAATGTTGCATAGCAGAGGTCACACTTCAAGCGTCAATATCACACCACGGTTATTGAGAAGCTGATGTAGCAAGCGAGGCAGCCAAAAAAGGATATTCGATTGGTGATCATGTCTTCTGACTATTGAGCGGAGCCTTTGGTAGCCGTGCTAGCGTTGAATGGAGCAACATCTCACACATGCCCGCGGGGCTCAGCTTCGAAGAGGCCGCTTCGCTACCCTTCATACTCTGCACCACACACATCGGCCTGATCGACCTGGCTCTCCTCTCACCTGGCGATACCATTCTCATCCATTCCGCAACCGGTGGAGTGGGGCAGGCTACGATCATGATGGCTCGTCACCTCGGCGCAGACACTCGTCACGGCTGGCACTCCTGAAAAGCGTCTGCAAAGAACCACGTGCCCCTGAGTGAGTATCAAGTGCTCGGGTCGCTGGGAAGCGCTATTATTGCTCCGTACGAGCCGCAGGTTGTCGTCGGACTCAACTCTAGACCTAGTAACCACTAGAATCGTATCGGCGAGTCCCAGCTGGACTGGATGTTCAATTTTCTTCCTTGCGTGCGCGCGAGATCGATCGCATACACAAAAAGTCTGGTTCAGGGACAGCAACTGGCGATTCGTCATCGATGGCAAGTAAATTGGTGACGGCCAAGTCGTCAGACGAAGCAACCAAGTTCGTTGCCATGGCGATTGCGGAGGTCTATTCGACACCTTCATGAGTCCGGTCGATGATATCGAATTGGCAAATCGACCTGCGCAGTATGGAATCGACTCGCTCGTTGCCGTGGGGTTGCGCAACATGCTTGTTCAACAGCCCGCGGTAGAATGTCCATCTTTGGCGTCATGCAAAGCGCATCACTGGCCGCTCTTGAAGCCGATGTTGCAGTAAAGAGCACATATGTTAGCTCCAACCTCTTTGCGATTTAACTTTCTTAGGTAGGCTTTATTATTCTCGGGGTAGTGATATAAGTTACAAAGCGTAGAAAACATACTGTGGCAATCGTCAAATGCGTATCATAAAATACAATGTGAGCCATGTAGAAGTAAGGATATCTCCCAGTGTCATCAATACATATCCCATCGACTGCGTGTTGACGCCAAAAAAAAGAACCCCATTTTTTCTCCAATATGTTAGTATTCAGAGTATAATACTGGCTAAAAAAATGTATTAGTGTGACTTATTACTTTCTGATTAGTGTTCTCCGCACCTTGGCAAAAATGGCGTCAACACGCAGTCGATGGGATATGTAAAGTCAATCTATCTTTCTCTTTCCCCGACTCTTTAAACGTTTAATAAGTTTTGTACCATCGTAATGAACCTAATTACAGATACCAACGCCCCTCGATGGGAGGCTTTGGGTCATCAAGAACAGTGCCGAAACCAAGATGCCCTACTCGTTCTGGTCTCTGCTCTTCAGACTCAACTCGTTCATGCCAGTCGTCAGGCATCTCGACCTCTCCCCACTTCAGAAGGCAACAAGCCATCTCGCTCAGATCACCATTTTTGTCCCGTGTTGCAAGGTCTGAGTAGTCCTTTGGCGTTGTTACGAGTTCGTCGAGCTCGGTGTTTTGCTCATAGTCAGAACATTGGCGATCGTTGGGTATTTTTGCCAGCGGCGAAACCCGGCACGCAGCTGCCATGGCTAGTGAGTTAGATCCCACAACAGGCATAAAGCCAGGCAAGGGGTTTCGGGATATAACTATAGGTACGACCATCATGATCAAGCCGACAATAATCATGACTAAGACCGGCAGAGAAGAAGTGCCGAGGCCAACAATTGCATCAGCGGGGAGACTAATCGGATCGCCCTTGTAGCCACCAGGCCCTGAGCTCACTTCAAAGTAGGCTATCAAAGTGTGAATTAGCACCTCGCCGGGTCCCTGGCAAGAAATCATACTTACTGCCCTGCGAGACAATGATAAATAGTGCGTTCGAAAGCAACCAATGGAGCAGAATGCTCGCAATCATTAGCGGTACGCTGTATCTGTATGGCAGCTGTAACCGATAGGTGGCAATTTGCTGTCCCCTGCAAATGATTAGCTCTTAAAATCGACACATCAGGGGTTTGGTCAAAGCTACCTGGGGGCAGACACGCGCAACGGGAGAAATTTCGTAGAGAATAGTGCCCATTCTCGGCTCATCTCCATGCGAGTAATCAAAGAGTTATATGCCAGGTACCACAGGGACAAATACAGCTGAGGAATATTAGCAACCAGAACCGAGGAGATGAAAGCCGCACTGCTGTCAACAGCTGAAACAACGTTGCTGGCATCTGCGGGGTTCGTCTTGATCCATTCCCTTGAAACAAGTTAGTGAAATCCGTTTTTGACTACTCATCTCGTGGCCAACCAACTCACAAAGGCACTTGGTCAGCCAGCTGCTTCACGAAGCAGATGACTGCCGCAAGACCACCCAGTGTCAAAATGGCGTAGGTACCTATCCAAACTTCTCGGGGGACACACGCTGCTTTTCGAACAGTCTCGTGCTTCCATTGTTGAAGACCCACTTGGTCGTATACGGCATCATTTTCCCTCTTCTTGGCTCTTTCCCTGACCGACCTCTGTGATATGAGGCCTTGAACCGGAGGGCCTTCTTCCTGCATAGAGATAAACAATTGATATAACGACAGCCAAAAGCAAGGGCTTAGAGAGGGCAACGGCACAACCTGCCGAGCTCCTTGTTTCCGCCAGGCAGTAGTTGACATCAATTTCTAGTTTAGTCGGCATGTTTTCGTAGCGTGTGGTGTTGATATTGTCCGGCATGGTGTAGTACGGCGATTCCTCACTTCGAAATGAGTATCGAGGAAACCAGTCGCTAGTGCTCATGCGCCAAATTTCTTCCAGAGATGACACCTGCATGAAGCCGCCGCAACTGCTGTAGCAATGCGGGAGACTCTCGATGATTGACCCAGACATGTCGCAGCTGGTTGCGTACCACAGATTATTCGGCTCGGCTTTTGGCACAATCGGTTCCCAGAGCGCATCCGCGGTGTCGGAGAGATTCCAAAGGTCCGATCTTCGCCAGCCATTGCCATTCGTGACCAAAATGAGGTTTCGATAGCCCCTAAGCCCTCTGCAGTGATTTGCGGCGTACATTTGTCGGCATTTTGAGATGTCCAGCTTCACCCATTCGTGGCCGTGGGTTGCGGCGGTGGAAACGTTGATATAGTCCGCTGAACCGTGGTCCAGATAATATTCCGCGGATGGCATCGGATATCTCGACCCGAAATTTATATCGATGTAGCTTGGGGCATTGAAGTGTGGTTCGAATAAGCCGGCCGTAAGTAAGCTGGCGCCCGGGAGGAAGTAAGAGCCGCCATCGAGGAAAGACTCGGTTGCGACTGTGACGTGGAAATCGCCGAACCGCTTGTCCATCTGGAAAATGGAACTGTTGAAGAACATGTGAATGGGAATAGAGCTGACGAAAAGAGCCAGCCACGCAGCTGTCTTAAATCGAGATAGACGAAAAGCGTTACGCCACGACGGGATTCCAATATCGAGCCAGTCACCCTTGGCGTGTGCTTCATCCACTTCCTTTCTAGAAGGTGCGTTAAGAACCTGCATGAAGAAGTTGGATGAGGCAAGCACAACAGTTGAAATAACGTTGAGTAACAGATGAAGCGATGTGTTGGCAACACTGGCACGCCTACTTCTGCAGTCTGCTGTGTAAAACGTCCAGACTTGTCTGATCTCCCCAGTCGCAGAGATGGCGGCGATTAGGATGCCGAGGAGGACCGCCATGCACACAGACATGAGTCCGATATTGACGACAGCCGACCGGCGCCACCCGCTGGGGAGACAGCCCCGGTCCTTGGCCGAGTTGGCAGCGGATGCCATTGTAACGGCTAGATACCGGAGGATTGATGACTTTCCTCGATGAACCAGGGTGATGAATGGCGTGGCAGGCTTTCCGGGCGCGATAGCTGATTGGGCTCATCGTAGAGGCACGCAAACTTAATGAAGCGAAGATTCCATCTGGCCCAGTTGGCAGAAGACAGGGGAGGCTGCGCCTGTTGGTTGCTGGAACTTATGTATCATGGAGCCCAGATTGTGCCAGGGCCAAGCAAACGCCCCAACATAATTGCCAGAGAACTGAAGAGCTCAACTATTCGATTGGTTCGGCAGCTAATTTGACCCGAATCACATCAAAACGCCCAACAGGGGCATATCCCCATGTCGATTTTGACTTGGCAGGTGGGTAAAGCTATGACAGCCGGGCGAGCTACACCGGCCATCCTACGAAACGCGCAAGTGTCGATATGGTCATTCTTGTTAGTTCTTGACTTCTGCACAAGGAATGAAGAAGGAAGAATAAGAAAAAGTAAAGCTGATGTTGACCGAGTGAAAAGAAAAAGGCGTACAAGGTCCGCGAGAGGGCCGTGACCCTCCTCAACTGCCCGTTCGGAGCCCATGAGCGGCCTGCACGGCGGGCGGGCGAGTACATGGGGGACTTCACGCGCGCGCTGTTGCGGCTGGCTCGGAGTGAGCTTGTCAATACGAACAGCTTCAAAAGCCGGTGTGGACCGCAAGATGGCGCTTGGTTGATGAGGGCTGAGTCTCGAACATCGCCGGGTGTACCTCTCGAAACGTACTGTGACGGCTAATTTTGCCCTTGGTTGCGTTGTCCCGAAGGTCGCGACATGCAGCAGATATAGTACCTCTGGTGGCAAGGGGGTGTAAATCGAACCATGTACTTGGCGGATCCAAGCTTATCATCACAGAGTACTAGGCAGTGTACGAGCAACATGACCACCGCAGGTCAGGAAGACTCATGTCGACGTCACAAGAATCGTATTATATCCTTGTTCTAGACTGAAGTGGTCCCTTCCATTCTACGGTCTCTTCGGCTCCTCGGACTTCATCTGCCTCTGGTGTCCGCGCTATTCAGACAAGGCTGCGCCGACGGGACCAACCATCTTCCTCGTCAGATTCGTCTTCGTCCTCGGGCAGCTGCAGAGCCGCCTTCAACTCCCTCGTCCACTGCCTCACCGGCTTCTCTCCCAGCCTCAGCTCCGCGTAGGACGTCCCAAGCGGTTCTGGAAGCCAGTTTGCGTCCAAGAGCCCGTCGTCGTCGACGTACTGTTCCACGTACGCGATCATGGCCATGCCGAAAGCGCCGACGCGCTTCGCCGAGTCGCGCGCGTAGATGCGCAGGAAGGCCTCCAGGAGCACGTGCACCCTTGGGACCACGACCGGCTCGCTGCCCGGCTTGAAGACGCCCGACCCGCGACCGGGGCGCCAGGGCGGGAGAGAGGTCTCGTCGGAGGCGAGGACGAAGTGTGGAGGAAGCGTGGCGGCCTCGGGGCGTAAGAGAGTACTGTCGAGGGCCGGCAGAAACCAGAGCGTTTCTGATTGTAGATACAGACCGACCGTGACCTCGGAGCCGGCGATGTGCAGATGGGATGCGGGCGGCGGGGTGTGGCGTTCCGGGGAGCTCGTGAGGCATGTGTCTGTATCGGGGCACGGTCTGAGACTGGGTACTCCTTGAAGGGCTTTTGCGCCGGCTGTTAATAGGTCGTCCGGAAGAACATAGTCAATCGACTTCTGTGATGTCAGCCTTGGGACTTTGGTGTACTTGTGGTCGAAGTGCGCCTACTGCGATAATCGAAGGTATGCCGTGGACGTTGAGCAGACAGTGGCCCCAGAGAATGCAGGGGATTTGGGAAGAGTTGAGTGCGCCTGCAATAGATGCCACGAACTCTTCTGAATGATCTGACATACTTTCGTTGGGTTCCTGTCCTGTTACTTTGTATTCTTGGATTCTTTTTCCGGATGTTTTTGTAAATGGTGAAAACAAATGTGTTTAGGTGAGGTCAAAGGGACTTGGGGAAATATTGTTAGTGGCCAAATTACCTAGTAGCGGCCTGAACAGGCTCTAAATTTAGCCAATCAGCCGAGGTTTTGTCATATTGTTGGTGTTCGGCGCTTAGACAGCCTCTCACGACAAACTTGCCATCAACAAACTTCGGCCCCGCCGCCGCTGAAGTTGCATTGGACTTCACCATCACACTTCTCCAACCATGTCAACCCCAGCCAGCTTTACCCCCTTTCGCGCTTTGCCGCCAGAACTGCGACTGGAAATATGGCGCGAAGCGCTCTCGGCGCGATCTGTCTGGGCCGCGGTTAGCGGTCCCGCCACAGGTTGCCATCCTGAAGGGAGTCGCTCGCCCCTGGTCATGGCCCATGTTGGTCCGGCGCCGTATCTCCCCGGCCTCGCCTGCAGAGAGTCCCGGCGCTTACTGGAGAAGTCGTACGTCAAACCTCTGCGAGGGCTCCGAGGCCCAGGGTCGGCGACAAGTTCCGGCGTCTACTGGGTCGATCTGGAGAACACAGTCATCTACTAACTTCTCTTCTAATTTATTTTTTCTAGTACTTACTGTTAGTAGGGGCCACTCTGTCCCACTAAAAACCTTAACACTACTAAAATACACTAGCCCCCTTACTCTCTTATAAATAAACTAGCTTACCTACTTATTTAGAGTAATCTTATAACTCTAAAGTCTTAAAAGTTACTTAGTATTTTCTTTTAATTATTTTACTCTTTATAATTATTTTATAATTATCTTTTTTTTACTTTTTAATAAAAAAATAATTAATTAAGTTTTTATTTAATAAAATATAAGTTATAAAAATTATTTACTTAATTTCTATAAAACTACAGTAGATAATTTTACTTAAGTTAATCTTTATCTAAGAGACTTATTTAGAGTTTAACTATATATTTTTTATTTTTTATAGTTATTTGAATAGTATATAATAATTATTATAAAGTTAATAATACTTTAATTAATA